>CAUJGJ010000083.1:4139100-4146600 GCA_963170055.1 Halisarca cf. caerulea
CATTCCCCAATGAGTGCTGGATTATACAGGTTCCACTGTATTATATAACTTGCATGTCTCATGCATGTACATTGTACACACTCTCACTCACTCACTCACTCACTCACACACACACACACACACACACACACACACACACACACACACACACACACACACATAATTATACAAGCTGACATATTTTTGATCTTCATATTCAAGCAACATAATAATATACTAAACCTAAGTGTGAGTGCTAGGTGTGAGTGACTGAGTGCTGGGTGTGGGTGTGAGTACTGGGTGTGGGTGACTGAGTGCTGGGTGTGGGTGAGTGTGCTGGGTGTGGGTGACTGAGTGCTGGGTGTGGGTGTGGGTGCTGAGTGTGAGTGAGTGCTAGGTGTGGGTGAGTGTGCTGGGTGGGCATACTAACATTTCACATCGCTCCACCTTCACACCCCACAAGTCTGTGCCTTGGTCCAGGATCTCCTGCAAAAGGGAAACAACATTAATTTTGATCCACCGGACACATCATAGGAGCAGAAGGAGCAGAACAGTGCCAGTTTCGGTATGTTTGGATGGCCAATTGTGGTTGATTGCACAACGTTATGCCAACTACTTGTGTAAACATAACAAGAAGAGACGTCCATATATGGTTAACTGACAAATACCTAATGGTCTGGGCAGGGCTAGCCACACCCCTGTGGACTGCCATTGGTAGCACCCTTGATGTGTGACCCCAATGGACTGGTGTGCTGTCCAGTGGTGCACGACCCCAATGGACTGGTGCAAGGCAGTATCTTCCAACCCTGGACAGGGACAAGGAGCAATGGATTCCCCTCTTCAATTACACACACACACACACACACACACACACACACAAGGTTGGCTGCACCCAAAGCAAAACCATTCATAATAGGAAACATTTCTTTCAGCTTCTACACACACACACACACACACACACACACACACACACACACACACACACACACACACACACACACACACACACAAAGATTGCAGAACCAATCAACACATGTAGACACATAAAAACACATGACATGACATGACATGTTTAACAAGATCCACACATGAACAAACCCTCATCTGTCCTGCAATGGAGTCCTTCTCTGAGAGGATCTCAGCCAGTGAGTGGGCTCCAAGCACATTGCGAAGGGTTGTCTTGGCCAGGAGGCGAGTGGCCCATTCGTAGCTGAGAGAATTGTTGACAGCAAGCAGGGGCTTCTCCACTCGGAAGTAGACAACAGCATCTACTGTGACCGTCACACTGTCCTTTGTCAGGATCTGGTAGTTAATGCAGTGAAAATACACAAGATTAGACACTAATGCAGCCCTCCATTACCTCTCCCACCATGCACTAATACAGTTACGTACTTTCTCAAAAGTAGGGTTTTACCTACTTATCAGGAGACACGGTGTGGCATCAGGACCCCACCACCAGGACCACCAGGACCCCACCACCAGGACCACCAGGACGCCACCACCATGACCACCAGGAACCCACCACCATGACCACCAGGAACCCACCACCATGACCACCAGGAACCCACCACCATGACTACCAGGAACCCACCACCATGACTACCAGGAACCCACCACCATGACCACCAGGAACCCACCACCATGACCACCAGGAACCCACCACCATGACCACCAGGAACCCACCACCAGACCACCAGGAACCCACCACCATGACCACCAGGAACCCACCACCATGACCACCAGGAACCCACCACCATGACTACCAGTAATCCAACAGTACTCTGATACACTTACAAAAATGTAATGCTTTTGATAACTACGAGACCTACAACACAACTCAGGTTATTGCAGACTGCACACACACCTGTGCACCCTACCCCACTGTACACACCTGTGCACCCTACCCCACTGTACACACCTGTGCACCCTATCCCACTGTACACACCTGTGCACCCTACCCCACTGTACACACCTGTGCACCCTACCCCACTGTACACACCCGTGCACCCTACCCCACTGTACACACCTGTGCACCCTACCCCACTGTACACACCTGTGCACCCTACCCCACTGTACACACCTGTGCACCCTATCCCACTGTACACACCTGTGCACCCTACCCCACTGTACACACCTGTGCATCCTATCCCACTGTGGCCCACTTCACATTCACATCACACTACCCCACATACACACATACTGCTCCACACCAACTCCCCCCCCCCCCCCCCCCACCCGAGGGGTCCGCAACACAGTGAAATCTCGTACACTTTGATTGAAATCTCAAGTAAAATCCCGAAATCTTATGAAATCTTGTGAAATCTTGAATCTGAAATCCTCGTATGCGCTCGAAATCCTATAAGAAATCTTTGCCGAAATCTTAAAATCACTAACGAAATCTTGAAGTCTTGCCTGAAATCCAGAAATCTTATCTGAAATCTGGAAATCTTAGGCTAAATCTTGAAATCTTGAAATCTCGCTAGGCAAAATCTTGTGAAATCTTATTTCGAAATCTTTGAAATCTTAGTGAAATCTTTGAAATCTTGTGAAATCTCTTGGGATTTCGAAATCTCGTACATCATATTGCCTCGTTGCGGACCCCTCGCCCCCACCCCATCCCGTTCACCCAACACACATCCCAATGCCCCCCACCCCATTCACCCAACACACACTACAATCATGTCACTCTCCCCTCTTATAAGTCTAGCTAGCCAGACCGTCTCTGCTGGCACCCCACATTTTTCTCGCCCATGGGGCCCCAGCAAAGATGGTCTAGCTAGCTAGACTACCCTATTATCATAAGTGCAGAACTACAAACTCATGATCAGGAAGGAAAACAGGGACTGGAGCTCATGATCAGGTAGAAAAGCAGGGACTGGAGGGTTGCACAGAACAAGAAGGAAAGGAGTTCATGCACAAGCACCATCACATCCCCACAAGCACCATCACATCCCCACAAGCACCATCACATCCCCACAAGCACCATCACATCCCCACAAGCACCATCACATCCCTACAAGCACCATCACATCCCCATAAACACCCTCACATCCCCACAAGCACCATCACATCCCCACAAACACCATCACATCCCCACAAGCACCATCACATCCCCACACGTAGCAACAGCACCAAAATCCTCACAAACAGCGAGACCACTCACCTCTTGAGGAGTGACATCGAACGGACGAGTCCTCAGATCGACAGGTATGTAGTCGTCCGTGCAGGGGATAACACAGAACATTCCTGGGAAAGGAGAACAAGAGCAAATCTCTTCACTTAAACAAGAACACGCGCGTTACTTGCTCTATAGTCCTCACCTGGCCCACTGCCCTGCCAATCATCACCTCCTTCCGATCTCAAACGACCCAGTCTGAAGATAACCGCTCTTTGGTACTCTGGGATGACCTGGAGGGAAGGAAGTCGCTGGGAGTTTGCACCAATGATGAAGGAGCTATGAAAAGGCTTCGACGCACCTTAATCATAGACATGAGAGAGAAAGGGAACAACATTATGATGAGAATGACCGAGACGAAGTAGAGGACACCGCTGCATATGGAGGAAAGGGTGCCAGAAGATTCGTCGCGGTCTTCAGACCCGATTAGCTTCACTTCTTGCTTTGGTCCTAGAAAGAGACGGACAAACGACAAAAAATGAAATTCGGAAGGAAATAAATTCAAAACAACTGCACTTGCTAACTTTGCGTCAAAGGGTCCCCTTGAGGCTGGATAGTCGCCATTTCCATACAAAGAAACTTCAGCAGACGCTTCGATCGAGGAAGAACCGACTCACGCCAAGAAATATTAGAACGATAATTGTATACTCATAACGGGAGTACTCAGTATATTATTCTGTGCGTACACAATAAGCATGAATAATAATAATATAGTGATATTATGCAAATAAATACAATATAAAATGATAATTGGCTCTAATTCCGCTATTCGTGAAATGTATCTGTTCTTTTTCCTCTCTGCTTTCCCCTAACCTTGGATCTCTCCTTCGCTACTAACGCATACACGAGTTTCTAAAGACACGAGAAAGTAGAAATGAAGCAACATATGCATGCCTGCTAGCCCTGTGCAACACAAACACCTACATCATAACTTGTCTCTATTCCATGGTATTTTAGATTGCCAGGTCGCGGTGCATGCTATCATACAAGACTACATGCCTCTTATGTGCGACTATATTAATGATGATAGTGAGCAACTCACTTTTTCCCTACTTTCACTAATTCTTGCCTCTAAAGACTGCTTTTCATGTACAGGAGGTAGGCCAAATGTCTCCCTCAGGAAGGGATTCTCCTAAACAAAGCATGAGAACCAGTACACAGTAGATAAGTATGTACATGCTAGCATGAGCCACACAGCACACACACACATGCATGCACATATGCACACACACACACACACACACACACACACACACACACACACACACACACACACACACACACACACACACACACACACACATGCATGCACATATGCACATACACACACACACACACACACACACACACACACACACACACACACACATGCATGCACATATGCACACACACACACACACACACACACACACACACACACACACACACACACACACACACACACACACACACACACACACACACACACACACACACACACACACACACACACACACACACACACATACACACATACACACACACACACATACACAAGGATATACAGGACCAATACGCACACAACACTACAAGCAGCACAGGGCACACTGTACACGGCACCCCATACGTACCTTCATGTGAGTAGCAGTCCCTGCTCCCAGTAACTCTTTGATAGCATTGTATTGCATTATTCTGAGATAGTATACCATATACATAACTTTGTGTATTGAACCCCCCCCACACATCACACCCACCCTCCCCCCTCCCCCCTAGCACACATCACATCCACCCTCCTCTCCTATCACATATCACACCCACCTTCCCCCCTAGCACACATCACATCCACCCTTCTCTCCTACCTCACATCACACCCACCTTCTCCACTAGCACACATCACATCCACCCTTCCCTCCTATTACACATCACACACACCTTCCCCATTACCACACACCACACACACCCTCCCCTCCTAGCACACACCACACACACCCTCCCCTCCTAGCACACATCACACACACCCTCCTCTCCTCAACGCCTCCATCCTACTTAGACTACACAGCTGACAGTGATAAGGACACCACAAAGACCCACCTTGCCCACGAGTCCAACATGACCTTCTCGTGATGAATGGAGACCTTCTGTTCACTCACATAGCCACTCTGAACAAGACAGGGGCAAAAACTGTTGTGACCATTGCGTGTACTTATACCACAGATACACATCCACACAAATGTACACACACACACACACGCACACACACACACACACGCACGCACGCACGCACACACACGCACACACACGCACACACACACGCACGCACGCACGCACGCACGCACACACACACACACACACCTCGACTGACTGGTGTATGTCCCTGAAGGACACACGCTGGTGAGTTCTTTCCTTCCTCTCCACATGCCTGGGGTTCTCTCCTGCTAAACTCTCCAGTTTTTCTACACACTTACTCCACTCATCGTCCACACTCTGAACATGGATGCAAAATCACAACTCCATAACAATCCCAGCTTCTGTTTCGTATTGGAAGTGGGTACCACACAACATATTCTATATTCTAAATCACAGCAGTACACCAATTCCAACGTCTGGACCATTTGTAACAGCAAATGAGTACCACTGCACAAGTTCTTTGAATGCATAGTAGTACACAATTCCAGCTTTCATTCGAAACTGGAAGTGGGTACCACTTCACAAGTTCTGTGGACGTACAGTAGAGAATGTACTCACCTCACAATCCTGAGGAACCAGCTCAAACAACAAGGCAACCGCCTGACCTGCTGAGATTTTGACTTCTAAGGACCTACTCTCAAGCAGAGCTAAGAGTAGAGGGGTCTTCCTGGAAAGAGGGAGATTGGCCAAGTTCACAAGACTCCAGCAGTGACTTACTGCACTTGTGGAGGCACCAGTGGATATGCCACAATACTTAGCACTACTATATGTGCGCAAATCCCTATTCTGCCATTTTGTTTAGCATCATCCCTACATATGGAGTACCACTCAGGGTTTCATTTAGGGGGGGCAGGGCATTTGCCCCCCCCCCCCCCCCCTTGCTAGAGTCTCCCCCCCTAGGAAATTGGGTTAGCCTTATTTTTGTTTAAAGAGGTGAAATTGAATACAGAACTGAACTCAACACAAATAAGGAATATACGTACAAGGAGAATGTAGTGTTTTAAAAATATAAAAACAAATTATCTTCTACCTTTTCTGCTCCACATTTCTACAATCTCTTCAAGGTCAAAGAGTAATTAGCAGCTTTTTTGCAAACAATCTTAGTTAGTATGAGATCTAATAGGTGTAAGTGATATAGGTGTGTAATTCTCCAAAGTACCTTATAAGAACTACAGGGAGTCTATAGGGAGGGTTCAATCCAGTGGGGGAAGCCTCCATCCCTGAAAAAAGGCAACCCCAGATAGAACCCCAATATAGGTGTTGAGATCTCGTCATGTCAGTTGAGAACCACAAATGAGTCTGGAAATGCAAGGGTATAAATTATAAATTCAAAAATTTTATGGGAAAACATGCCCCCAGACCAGAAAGCATGCTATTGCGCACACTCCCTTCACCCCCCCCCCCCTCCCATTTTTCCATAAGTATCGTTTTGCCCCCCCCCTTGGTCATTATTCAAATGAAACCCTGCTACTGTGCTCCATAACATGTACATTTATCCACATGCATGGACTGCAGTCCGACAGGATTCTACACACATGCATATACATACACACGCATGTACGCATGTATGTATGCATGTATGCATGTATGCATGTATGCATGTATGCATGTATGTATGTATGTAGGCAAGCAGTAAAACAGAAGACATGTTCATCAAGACATGCATGGACACACAAGGTGCACACACACATGTACACACACACACACACACACACACACACACACACACACACACACACACACAAACACACACACACACACACAATACAATACATACTATGTAAAAAGCACGCAATCATGTACAACACACACAGAAATACATGTACATGAATGCATGTGTCCCCAAATATATTATTCTGTTTAAGTTTGGGGGTATGTGAAGGTACGTGAAGGTACGTGAAAGTACATGAAGGTACATGAAGGTACGTGAAGGTACATGAAGGTACATGAAGGTACATGAAGGTAGGTGAAGGTACATGAAGGTATCTGAAGGCACGTGAAGGTATGTAAAGAAACGTGAAGGTATGTGAAGGTACATGAAGGTAGGTGAAGGTAGGTGAAGGTAGGTGAAGGTAGGTGAAGGTACCTACACATCCTTGTAATTGTCAACAGAGAAACTCACTCTCTAACTACTGCTACAATGGCTGGATGATGACAGACTGAGAGGAGGAGACTCCAAC
>CAUJGJ010000083.1:4154100-4164100 GCA_963170055.1 Halisarca cf. caerulea
TCATCTGTGCGTCAAGTCACGTGCGAGCTGGACAAGACCACATCACGTGATAGCGAGTAAGAGAAAATGACCGCCGTACTGTTGTTTCTTGCAGTGCTAGTCTCTGTTTCTTGTGCTCAATATCAGCCGACGTGGGACTCTTTGGACAAGAGACCTCTTCCGAAATGGTACGATGATGTCAAGTTTGGAATTTTCATGCACTGGGGCGTTTACTCCGTACCGAGCTATCAAAGCGAGTGGTTTTGGTTTGATTGGAAAGGCCCTAAACCCAGCAAAGATGTCATCGAGTTCATGGAAGCGAACTACAGACCTGACTTTGCCTACGCGGACTTCTCTCCCATGTTTAAGGCCGAACTGTTCGACCCGGACGAGTGGGCTGAGACGCTCGCTGCTTCTGGCGCCAAGTGTGTTGATGTGTGCACGTGCTGTTGTTTTTGTTTACATTAAGTTTGTTGAGTAAAGCTGTGTAAAAACAACAAGATCGAAATAGATGTTAAATTATAGTGGGTTAGTGTTCACAATGTTTGATCGAGTCAGCTGATAAATTCATGCATAGATAATATGATGTCACTGTCTGTGCCCAATGGTCACAGATGGTACGTTGCAAGGTAGATGACTTGTAGTTGGAAGCCCAGCCACTCAGCATTCGTTTGTATCCCCTCACCCTATCCCCACCCTCTCCTCGCCCTCCCCATCCTCTTTCATCCTCTCCTCACCCTCCCCCACCATCTCCCCATCCTCCACAATAATGTTCGCCCCATCTTCTCTTTACTCTCCACCCTCTTCTTACCCTCTCCCACCCTCTCCTACCCTCCACTCACCCTCTCCCCACCATCACCCTCACCCCATCCTCTCTTACTCTCCATTCCCTCCCTCTTTCCTCCCCTCGTCATATGTTGTGTAGATACATTGTACTGACTAGCAAGCATCATGAAGGATTTTGCAACTGGGACACAGAGACATCTCAAGACTGGAACAGTATGGATGTGGGTCCTTTCAGGGATCTTGTTGGTGAGCTGATCAGCTTTGTGTACTTCCTTGTCACCACACACCCTAGTTGTACATGTGTGGCCACACCCACTGCATGTGTCATCACACCCCCTTGTTGTTCTTGAACGACCACACCCCCATGGTCCATTGGTAACTTGGCTCATTAGTCTCTCTCCTCTGTTTCGTAGGGGATCTAGCCAAGTCCATTCGCAATAAAACAGACATTCATTTTGGTCTGTACTTCTCTCAGTTTGAGTTCTTCCACCCTCTCTACCTGGAGGACAAGGCTGGACACTTTGCCACTCAGAAGTATCCACAGGTGAAGTGTGTGCATGTCTATCACCATTCAAGCATCTCTCTCTTTCCTTGTCCCTTTTCTTTCTTTTTCTGTGCCTTCTGTCCGTACCCTCTCTTACAGTTACACACGGGAAAATGGTTAACTGGAATTCCAGAGCGCACGGCGCAAGTATTTCTTGCTGAAAGTCTATCAATGATAGTGTATTCTGCTTGCAGCTATATCTTTTGCAAGGGCGGCGGAACCTAGTCGGCTAGCACGGCTTTAGCCATACCAAAGTCAATCTTGGTACAGCTTAGCCGTCCCAATAAATCTTTGCAGTGGCTAGAGCCAAATAGCAATATAGTGGCTGAAAAGGGTGAGACTAGAATGACTACACTGTAACAACATTCATAAAGGATAATCTAAGTGTGAAAACGACTTTCACCACCATTACTTTCACAACAATGAATCTTCTGAAGCTGAAACGCGTTCGCCGATTCTCTTTAGTTTACTCGGCAGCCATTTACTATTGAAATTTGTTGACCACGTGATTTCATTAAAATGGCTGCGTGCGACGAAGATGAACCGTGCTCATCTTAAAGGTCTAAGTATCCCAGCCAGAATCGATCACTTCTCGACTTCTTTTCCGCAGGGGGAAAAACGGGCGCTAACAAAGAAAAATTATATATAATCGAATATATGTCATGTTTTGCATTGTACTAATTTGGTACAATTCAGTAAAAATTTATTTTTGTTTTGACACTTGAAACAATTCGATCAATGCATACAGTATATACATAATAGCATTGTGAATATCTATGCATATAGACATTTCATATATGTGCAACTCCAAGACATTGTCGGAGGGACTCAATACATTGTATAGTACTGTTGGTACAGAACTACATTCAGCCGTACCAAACGCAAGTTGCTTTCTCCGCCCCTGTTTTGTTGCGCTTCCCAGTATTGACAAGTTTCCACTGTGTACCCCTTACATTTCCTTCTTACTTTCTCCCTCTCTCACTCTGTGCATCTCCCTCCTTCCCTCCCTCCCTCTCTCCCTCCCTCCCCTCTCCTCTCCCTCTCTCCCCTCCCCCTCTCCCTCCCTCTCCCTCCTTCCCTCTCTCTCCTCCTTCCCTCCCCTCACCCTCCCTCTCCCTCCTTCCCTCTCCTCCTTCCCTCCCCTCTCTCTCCCTCCCCCTCTCCCTCTCTCACTCCGTGTACCTCCCTCCCTCCCTCTCTCCCTCTTTCTCCCTCCCTCCCTCTCTCCCTCTCCCTCTCCCTCTCTCTGTGCATCTCCCTCATGTTTGTTCCTCTCTGTCCTCGTGTGTTAGTCTCTGTCCTTTTCTCCTCACTTGTGTCCACAGATGGTCAGCATTCCTCAGATGCATGAGATAGTTAACCAGTACAAACCAGATGTGATCTGGTCCGATGGGGATTGGGAGGCTCCAGACCGTTACTGGAATTCCACTGAATTCCTAGCCTGGCTCTACAATGACAGGTGTGTGTGTGTGTGTGTGTGTGTGCATGTATTTGGGTGGATGGCTGAGTGTGTATGTGTGTATACATACATGCAGCATTATGTGTACATGTGTGTGGCAAAAGTGGAGAAAATGATTGTCATTGCATTCTACAAACCAGCTAAACCAATCCGTTCATTCTGTCTTGCATCCCTCTTTAGTCCTGTCAAAGATAGTGTTGTGGTTAATGATCGTTGGGGATCCGGCTGTGCTTGCCATCACGGAGGTTACTACACGTGTCAAGATAGATACAATCCCGGTATGAACTGTTGGGTGTGTGTGGGGTGGTGGGGGGTGCATGGGAAAATAGTGCACACATGCACACACACGCACGCATGCACACACACACATGCACACACACACGCGTGCACACACACACACACACACACACACACACACACACACACACACACACAAACACACACAACACACACACACACACACACACACACACACACACACACACACACACACACACACACTGATTCTCTGCTGTGTTATGTTCAGGGCACTTACTTCCTCACAAGTGGGAGAATGCGATGACCATCCAGCGGTCCTCCTGGGGTCTCATCCGCAACACCAACATCAGTGGGTACCTCACCATCAATGAAATCCTCACTGAACTCATCACCACTGTCAGGTGGGTAGACCGATTGCTGATTCTCCACTAGCATTGTCATCAATGTACATAGTACATACATGTCAACATGGCCTTGCGTACATGTCAACATGGCCTCACGTACACGTCAACATGGCCTTGTATACATGTCAACATGGCCTCGTGTACACATCAACATGGCCTCACATACACGTCAACATGGCCTCACGTACATGTCAACAAGGCCTTGTGTACATGTCAACATGGCCTCGCATACACGTCAACATGGCCTCACGTACATGTCAACATGGCCTTGTGTACATGTCAACATGGCCTTGTGTACACGTCAACATGGCCTCACGTACATGTCAACATGGCCTTGTGTACATACATGTAATTGGTCATCAATGTTCGTTTGTAATGTTGTCACTATACACTGTGCGTACTGTGGCTACGTGTGTGCTCACTGCCTGTTGCACACTTGTACAGCTGTGGTGGGAACATGCTGATGAACTTTGGACCGAACCATGACGGGAGGATCATGCCCGTATTCAAGGAAAGACTCAACCAGACAGGTAAATGGGGAATACCCAACCTCGGGCATGTTTCCCTGACCCCCAATACCACCCTCATACCTGGACTTTCCTGAGTAACTGTAGGAACATCCCTCAAGCACCAGGACCACACTAGGGACATTCCCTCACACATTACGCACTCAGGGACATCCCTTTGGCCTAGTTGCCAGCATTACGCACTCATGCAGAGATAGCCCCTTGACCCAGTTACCAGCATTTCACATTTAGGGATATCCCCATAGCCCAGTGACCACACATTACACACAGGGAGATCCCCTTAGACACGTTCACCATCTGCTGTGTGTTCCCACACCAGGTACCTGGCTGGCCATCAACGGTGAGGCGATATACTCCACCAAACCGTGGAAGTTCCAGAACGACACAGTCACACCAGGGGTCTGGTGAGTGGATGACTGCATAACCGCTGCATGCTGGGAAAATTTAATGATTAGTAGCATTCACGGTTTTGTGGGTGGATTTCAACCACAAGCAAATATCATTTTGATCAAGTACATTCACATCAGTCAGACCCAGAGGAAATGTTTCTGTCCAGAAGTGGTGTGGATGTCAACCCACCAGCCTATGGTTACAATATCCTACCATTCATGATAGCAGTCCACAGGGGCGGATCCCATGGGGGTACACGGCACCCGCCTTTACAGTTCTCTGGATCCACCCCTGGTCTATAAAGCTCTAAATGACAATGTATTTTAAAGGTTTGGTAGGGTAGGACCATTGTCCTACCAGCCCTAGTGGTTCCTAAGGCCTTGAAGATGGGTCATATGCTGTCGTCTTCTGTCGTTCCTAAGGCCTTGAAGATGGGTCGTGCTGTCGTCTTCTGATGTACACGTCAGGTGCTGTCGTCTTCTGATGTTAACTGAATGCCTGCTGATGGGTGTGTGCCATTGTTTAGCTGACGCTCATGAAACATGGATCTATTCACATGTAAAATTTATGGCATTTGCTATGAGTACTGTGTTCCGTACAGCCAGGAATATTGACAGGCTATGACAGCCATTTTATTTTGGCAGATTGATGGTTTAATCAAGTACCGCCAACATGATATCTGCCAATTTTTCTGCACAAGACTGGTTTTCCTGCAGTTGGAGTTCATGAACGACTGCTCATACAGTTGAACTTGGATAGTAAGTACCCTCTAGGGAAGGCAAAATAAGTACTCACTATCAGAGGTACTTACTATCCAAGGTGCTTTCAATGGTATTGCATAAGGTAGGGACAGAGCAACGAGTACTTACTATCCAGGAGTACTTACTAACCCAGGTACTTACTAACAGAGTTTGACTATAGAACAGTTTGCACTTTTACCTTACAAACAGAGTAGATTACCCTCATGTTAAACCACAGACTGTATGGCAGGTTAGACCATAGACTACAGTATTGGTTAAAGATAGGTAGCCATGCTACACGCGTGTAACACGAGCGGCAAATACTACTGGTGCGAGTAGAATCGTTACTCGTGCGCGTAAAAATGGCAGTGGGCTAATGAGCTGGTATTTTCAACATAAGGTTAGGCAGGGCTTTCCGGATGGCAAGGTGTTTCCAGACACCGACTAATTTATGGTTCTATCTCAAGATAATGAAGACAATTTTAGTCGACATACGTACGTAGGTGTACACAGGCCGCCTTACCCTTCATGCTACCGTACGCGCTCTAATTTTCGCAGGCCTAAACTTTCGCGGTTTTCGTGAATTGGAAGCCATCCACGAAAGTTTAACTCAGCGAAAATTTTGAAATCTTGCGCAGTGATATAAAATGGCCGTCACAGTGATATAAAATGGCTGTCGCTGAACAGCGGGCAGCGCTGTCGATGCCTTGTTGTATTCTTATTAGATCCATGATGATATACCTAATATAGGTGTGAAAGAAGGTATAGGTTTGTCCTCTGCCTTCATTTTGTCTTCGTTTGCGTTCGCATGTGCCTGTAGCTACCTGACGGTGATTGAAGAATGTCGCCCGATTCATTCGTTTTTGGTTCGTAAGCGTCCGGACTTTCCAGATTTGGAGCAAGTTGTCCCATCAAATATGGCAGATGCTGCTAGAAGCTGTGTGCTGAAGTGTGCTACAATAGAGTGCTGTGTTGAAGTATGCTAGTGTTGTGTGATGCACCTCGTCTGCACCTTGTTTGTCCCCAGGTACACCACCAGTACGAAGACGGGAGGTGTGTACGCCATGTTGCTGGATTGGCCATCCACATACACAGTCACTCTGGGAGCTCTGAAGGGCATGAAGGCGACCAGCATCACACTCCTGGGGTACAAGGAGGAACTGAAATTCCAAGATGTAGCGAATGGGGTGGAAGTGATGCTGCCTTTCCTCCCACTAGACACGCCCCTCAAGTGGGCGTGGACCTTGAAGATCATGATGTAGCACAGACTGCACTGTTGTGTGCTGGACTGGTCTCCTATAGACACACATAAGATTCCTCATTTATGTAGTATTTAGTACTCCAGTATGTGCTGTCTTAGATACATTTGCAGGTATATTCATAGTTTATGCAGTTCTCTGTATTTGTGTGTCTAATGATATTTTAGTGTCTGAATCGGATCAATATGTGTGTTCTGTATGTTCGTGAGATGAAGGGAGGATCAGCATTAGATGACCTCGAGGTTACCATGCCAGATTCACATGTTTGCTTATAGCATAGACACTCAATGCTTGTAGTAACTACATACATGTATATATGCCAAGAAACGGATCCTAAGAAATTTACACTGGATCTGAGCTCACACCACCCTACTCCTGGGGATATATTGTGTGCATACATTTCCAGTTTTTGACAATAGTTTTCATCGTAGATAACGATGAATGCTGGAAGCATGGAGATGCTGTATATAAAGAAACTGATGTTGGGGGAAAAAAGGACACTTCATAAATTTATTACTGACAGCACCCCACAGCACCCCACAGCACGTGCCCCACAATACCCCACAGCACCCCACAGCACCCCACAGAAGCTATTTTGAACAATTTTATAGCAATAACCCCATGCAGGCATGCATACAAACAGCAACTGTTGTGAGTCACAAATCTTCGCTGGTTTATAGTATATGTGTGCCTGCTGTGGTTGCTATGGCTGTGGCTGCTAACTGTTATTGCTGTGCTTTCTTAAGTTGATCCGGAATTCAATGTATAAGATCGAGCACGGTGCTGCGATAGCGTTGTACATTAGGCTTCATGACTACCTGCGATCTCCCCACGCGACACAATGTCTTGTTTCACATTGATTTGGTTCGTTTTACCGTTACCTCTGGATTCCAGCCACTTCACCACCATTTTGTTCATTTTTCAAGGCATTTTTAGGGTGTTCATCTGCATGTATTTTTTACTCGAATAAGTACACACGAACCATCTGTATGTCACACGCGAGTTGCTGGTTATCTTTATTCAGTACAGTATATGCCATATTAGGCCATAGACTGTATGGCATGTTAGACCGGCTGTATGGCATGTTAGACCATAGACTGTATGGCATGTTAGACCACAGACTGTATGGCATGTTAGACCATAGACTGTATGGCATGTTAGACCACAGACTATATGGTTAAACATCAGCAGAGAATTGAGAGGACATTGCAACAAAATGGTAATAACCAGAACTCTTATTAAACTTGGCATTCTTGTAAAAGAAGTCGGTCAAGAACTTGCGGTCACACAGTAGCTGTGGCTATGAGTAAACCTAAACTGGCCATTCGTCAGAATAGAATCCACCAATACCTTTAAAAGTCCAAAAGCACCAATCTTCTTACCTCCAATACATCTGGTAATACGGTATCTGTTTGGCAATGATGTGGGCAGTTTCTTGTGTTTTTAATTTGATCTGCTTTTTCTTCTGCTTTCTCTCTCTATGGTCTATTTCACAGCTGTTCATGTGGGGTGTATAGCCCCTATGCTGTGTGCTGGAGTGTGCTACAATAGAGTGCTACAATAGAGTACTGTGTTGAAGTGTGCTAGTGTTGTGTGATGCACCTCGTCTGCACCTTGTTTGTCCCCAGGTACACCACCAGTACAAAGACAGGAGGTGTGTACGCCATGTTGCTGGATTGGCCGTCCACATACACAGTCACTCTGGGAGCTCTGAAGGGCACAAAGCCAAGGGGCATCACACTCCTGGGGAACAAGGAGGAACTGAGCTTTGGAGTTATAGCGGATGGGGTGGAGGTATATCTGCCATACCTTTCGCTGGACACGCCCCTCAAGTGGGCATGGACCTTGAAGATCATGATGTAGCACAGACTGCACTGTTGTGTGCTGGACTGGTCTCCTATAGACACACATAAGATTCCTCATTTATGTAATATTTAGTACTCCAGTATGTGCTGTCTTAGAACATTTGCAGATATATCCATAGTTTATGCAGTTCTCCGTATTTGCATGTCTAGTGATATTTTAGTGTCTGAATCGGATCAATATGTGTGTTCTGTATGTTCATGAGATGAAGGGAGGATCAGCATTAGATGACCTCGAGGTTACCATGCCAGATTCCCATGTTTGCTTATAGCACACACACTCAATGCTTGTAGTAACTACATACATGTATAGCACACACACTCAATGCCTGTAGTAACTACATACATGTATAGCACACACACTCAATGCTTAATTGTAGTAACTACATACATGTATAGCACACACACTCAATGCTTGTAGTAACTACATACATGTATAGCACACACACTCAATGCTTGTAGTAACTACATACATGTATAGCACACACACTCAATGCTTGTAGTAACTACATACATGTATAGCACACACACTCAATGCTTGTAGTAACTACATACATGTATAGCACACACACTCAATGCTTGTAGTAACTACATACATGTACGTATACAATTCAAAGGATCCGAAGAAATGCATGTGCACTGGGTCTGCGCTCACCACTCTACTCCTACTCCTGGAGATGCATTATTATGTGTGTACATGTCCAGTTTTGATGATAGTTTTCTTCACAGATAGCAATGTATGCTGGGAGCATGGAGATATATTATATAACGATGTGCTGTAGGAATATAAAGAAGCTGATGTTGGGGATAAAAGGACACTTTGTGAATTTTATTTCTGACAGCACCCCACAGCACCCCCACGGAAGTTAGTTTGAATGATTTTACAGTAAATAACCCCATGCATACAAACAGCAACTGTTGCGAGTCACAGTTCTTCGCTGATTTACTGTATGGCTGTGGTTGCTATGGCTGTGGTTGCTATGGCTGTGGTTGCTATGGCTGTGGTTGCTATGGCTGTGGCTGCTATGGCTGTGGTTGCTATGGCTGTGGTTGCTATGGCTGTGGTTGCTATGGCTGTGGCTGCTATGGCTGTGGTTGCTATGGCTGTGGTTGCTATGGCTGTGGCTGCTATGGCTGTGGTTGCTATGGCTGTGGCTGCTATGGCTGTGGCTGCTATGACTGTGGTTGCTATGGCTGTGGTTGCTGTGGCTGTGGTTGCTATGGCTGTGGCTGCTATGGCTGTGGTTGCTATGGCTGTGGTTGCTATGGCTGTGGCTGCTATGGCTGTGGTTGCTATGGCTGTGGTTGCTGTGGCTGTGGTTGCTATGGCTGTGGCTGCTATGGCTGTGGTTGCTATGGCTGTGGTTGCTATGGCTGTAGTTGCCTTGGTTTAGGACGTACATGTAACAATCATCACTGGTCATAGCCAGAACGGCCCTTGACCTCAGTGATTAGTATGTCAGTCTTAGCATGATCGAGTCATGCTTTCTTAGCATGACTGAGTCGCACATTCTTAGCAAGATGGCGAAGTCATGCATACATGACAGAAAGACAAGTATACACATACACACAGACAAGGTGAAAAAGAAAGAGAAGGCCCATTCTGGCAGGCGTAGGGAACAGAGAGGGAGTAACTCACCCTCAACATCCATATGTTGTGTAGATCTTGCAGTGTGGAAGACCAACTGCAAGATCCGAAGCCCTCCCCCCCCCATATGGTTCTTTATACAGGGGTATTGTGACTGACCACTGAGGGACGTGTGAGCTTACCACCAACCTCAGTACTGGAATT
>CAUJGJ010000083.1:4166600-4169100 GCA_963170055.1 Halisarca cf. caerulea
AGCCCATACACTAACACTTTGCCCTTACATCGTCCTTAGCAACCAATAGTCCATGGAGTTCTGCCATATTTGGAAGATGATGTGGCCTCTTGCTCACTGGCACACCTGAGAGTTAGACCCGTTCATCAAATAAAGTCTACTAGAAATAGCAAGGACACACCCACTGTAAGAGGCCTCCATGGTTCGTTTGAGCAAAACTCCTGAAATAGAAGCCACAATAACAGGAGGTGCTGCTATGGCAACTGTTTCTCCATTGGCAGGCATGAAGCAATCAATTCCTGAATAAAACACATTGCTCTTGTGAAACATGCAATACAAACACCACAGGTATTATATGTTGACTGGTACAGTGAACTTCGATAATCTGCCCATCCACAATCTGCCAAAGATTTAGTGAAATGAATTCCAATCTCCTTAACCCATAAACATCAGTATTCCTCAGTAAACCTCAGTCTCAGCAAAACCTCAGTAATCCTCACTAAACCTCAGTAATCCTCAGTAAACCTCAGTAATCCTTAGTAAACTACCACAAAATTGTTTGTCCCATTTGCAGCAGATGGCAGAGGTCTGACTGTACTACTCACCAAACTCCTGATTTATCTTCTTTGAGAGGAATTTCATCTTGACTGCCTCCCCATGAACAAGGAGAACATTCTTTGGCTCACACTAAGAGAACACAAACATTTGCAGTAAAACACAAGAATATTTTCCCTGGTCCCACCCACCATTCTAATTAGCTGCATTATCCCCTTGGCATCAGCATGGGCACTGCAGCAGAAGTGAAATAGATGACAACAAAACAACAATACACAACACCTCCACACAGTAAACAACAAACAACATCTACCATGCTGTACACAACAAACACACAATATGAAGTGAACAGCAAATAACATATCACACACACACCCAACACAGACTGACCACACTCAGTGAAACCTGTATAGAAGGACCACCTGTCTATAAAGACCACTACAGACTGGTCCAGGGACCACTAAAGCAATACTGTCACACCTCTGTACCAGGACCACCTGTCTATAGAGACCATGATTACTTGGCCCCTTGAGTGGTCGTTATAGACAGGATATACTGTATTCATAGCTGACAACAAATAACTTAAGCAAAGACCACAAGTCACCATTCACCTGAAGGACATGTACTGGATGGACATCTTTACAGAAATCTGTATAAACGCAAAAGAACTGGAATGAATCACATCTCAACTCACAACCATGCCTGCATGTCACCATCGACAACCATGCCACCATACACAACACACAACCACACCACCACATCACAAAACACAACAACGTTACAAAGTCAATGATATCTGACCATTTTCTTGTCAATCTCGATCTCCTTCTGTCCCGAGAGTACCTTGTGACCCACAGTCCCCGCCACACAGTAGCCAGGCATGATTAACTGAAGGGAGTGGGAGGAGTAGAGAAAGGTACCCTGGCTTGGTGTGTACTACGCATACTGGAACATGTGAGGTATACTAGAGTATACTGAAACAAGTGCGGTGTACTAGAATATACTGAAATATGTGAGGTATACTAGAGTATACTTAAACATGTGAAGAATACTAGAATATACTGAAATACTTCACTGGAAAACTAATCTGATGCATGCGCTACCCTCAAACAAAGTGTGGTACAGCTGACCCTTCCCTCCATTTTTACAATGCAATCTTGCTAGATAGACCAATGGATTACTGTACATTTGGGAATTCTCCAGACTCCAAAATTTTGTGAATTGTTCCATTTTGAAGGAGAAATATTCCAGAATGATGTAAATTCAGTGACAGTTACCATCTCAGTATTGCCCAAGCACTGAGCCACGGCTGTTCACGCACTGCCATAGCTACAGAGGAAGCTCCCTCCCCATGTCCACAAACATCTCATTGGTGGTAAACATTTCCCAGTGTATGGTACTTCGTAGAAAATGGAGGAAATGGCTTGCTATGCTAGACTACTAGAATATACAAAAATATACTGGACGGCCCCATAAAACAAACTGTACAATTTCTCAGTATACTTGAGTATACGTACGCACCATATTCTTCTCATCATTTGCCCATTTCTTGAATATCTGAAGCGACTGTCCAGAGTGGAGCATACCGGGTGTGGCGAATACAACCTGCAAGAGGCCACCAACGACAGCAAAATACTCATAAGCAAAGTTACGTACATGGACACCAGCACAAGCACAAATGTATGTGGATAAAACACACGTGCGCGCAGGCATGCATGCACACACACATGCACGCACACTTGCACACACACGCACACACACACACACACACACACACACACACACACACACACACACACACACACACACGAATGCACACAGACACACACAGACACACACACACACACACACAGACACACACACACACACACACACACACACCATAGGGCCAGGTTGGTCAGTGTAGGACTTGTCAAATTGCTGTGAGAAGAGGAAAGAAGTGAACGTAGAGGATGACAGGAAAATC
>CAUJGJ010000083.1:4174100-4176600 GCA_963170055.1 Halisarca cf. caerulea
TTGGAACTGCCGGTTAAACTGTTGGTTGCTGGTAAAACTGGCAAATAAATACCAAATGCAATAGCAACAGGAAACAATCAGAACACAGATCAATTGTTCCACAGAGTACATGCATCATGATTGTGCTTGTATCTTCCTCTGCATGTATCTCTCCCTTGCAGCTGCCTTCTTTACCTCGACTTCTTCCTTCCTGCCCATCTTTGTCTGACCCTCCTCTAGCGAGATCTTACCATCCGTCTCAGGGTTGTTCTTTGCTCTTTTAGCAGTGGGTTCTTCAGGGCTAGGTGGACTCTGCCTGGCACACCCGCTCAACTCGTAAGCATCCACTCTGTGCAGCAATGGAAGCAAGTCCTTTATCCATGCATACTTGACTGGGCAGACTGTCCGCATGTATGGTTTAGCAGTGTCCACCAGTTCGTGGTAGAGGACCCAGTCAAGGTGATCCTGCTTACCAAACAAGGCAGACCCTGGGTGGATGTAAGCCGTGGTGCAGTGCCCATCCATTGTCCGGAAATGCCATCGTCCTGGTGCACTGCGAGCCACATTGTTGAACAGACCGTAGCACAGGGAACAACGAACACGCTCGCTCAAAGAACCACAAGAGTCCACACCCACAGCATCAACCAGAATATCCTGCCTGTTCACTATCCCCTCTAACTGGGTCACTATGTTTTGAGCCAGTTTGAGACTCCTCCAATGGACAAAATTCTCCTGACACCACTTGTGTGGCTTCACTGCCGACATGCACATCTGATAGACAGCCAGCAAGGTTGCAAAATCGCTAGTCCCACCAGCAGCTGAAATGATCTCCTTGTGAATCTCACTTGCCACTTCTCCCTGCTTCTTTCCAGGTGGCTGGATAAACATCTCTTCTACTGACAGCATTGCAATGATGGGAAGAACTGCCTCAGAGCATGCAAGTTGCTTGGATCTTATGGCAACACGTGCCAGAGATGGTTGAAGTGGGTACTGAACCACCTGCCTCCCTAGGGACGTCACTCGCCCTTCCTTGTCAATGCACTGGTAGTAGTAGAGCTGCTTCAGAGCTTCAAGTATCATTCTCTCCTCTGGAGGGTCCAGGTAATGGAAATCAATGACGTTGTTAATCCCCATGCACTTCAGGTCAAGCATCACGCTGGTTAGGCTTGTTCTCTGTATTTCGGGAACAGTCGCTTGAAGCATGGAAGAGTGGAAGGCCTCGCTGTAGAGACGGTAACACTTTCCGGGTGCAGTTCTACCTGCACGACCAGCCCGCTGTTTAGCTTCCGATTTAGCAATTGGAACCACAACCAGTGAATCCAGACCGGTTCGGGAGTTATAAGACGACTGTTTCACAAACCCCGAATCCACAACATAAACAATACCGTCCACAGTCAGTGACGTGGCAGCGATGTTAGTGGACACAATAACCCGTCTCACCCCATGTGGTCCAGAGACAAACACCCTCTTCTGCTGTTCTGTTGGCATCGACCCATACAAAGGGAGGACCATTAACCCCTTCACACTCTTACACTGGACATCGTAGCTATAGTCAATGTTCTCCGCTGCCTTGAAGAGACGGTCACACATCGACTCAATTTCTTTTTGGCCAGTCAAAAAAACAAGAATGTCTCCTGCTTTTTCTTCTAAATGTATCTCCATGACAATGCGGGAGACATGCGACATGTAAGTCAATTTCTTCTGATCAAACTCGTCATTTCGAAGACAATAACACACCTCAACGGGGTACACACGACCAGGGATCTCAAACACCGGACAGTTGTCAAAGAATGCACTAAATTTTCCAGAATCCAGTGTTGCAGACATGATTACAATTTTAATTTTTCTTCTTTCATTTGAGCTCTTCTGAGCAAGATGCAGTCGACGTATCAACCCAAAGAGAATATCAGTGGACAAGCTTCTCTCATGTGCCTCGTCCAATATGACCACGCTGTACTTGCTGAGACTTGGGTCATCTAAAAACTCCCTCAGTAGACAGCCATCAGTTAAGTACTTTATCTTCGTTTCTCGTGAGGTACAGTCGTCAAAACGTACTTGATAGCCAACCAAAGAGCCTAAACGGGATTCGGTTTCTTCAGCTACCCGAGTTGCCACAGAAAGAGCAGCCACACGTCGCGGTTGTGTCACTCCTATCACGCCATCTCCAGAGAGTCCGGCCTCGTACAAGTAACGAGGTAACTGGGTAGTCTTTCCACAACCCGTTTCTCCTGTTACGATAACACAGTCATTCTTCACAACAGAATCAATCAACGCTTCACGAAAATTTGCAATAGGTAAGACTTGTTCCATACCCCGGAGACTCCAACTGGGCCAACAACGCTAACAGGAAGATGAACGTAAGACATACGTTACCGCCATATCTACATTGAATTGCGCAATAAACGAAAATGGCTACTTTTATAAACAAACTGATGCTGATGGAATCTCAAGATTTTCCTCTGATAAAACCTAAATTTACGCCTAATGGAAGACCCCTAGATCGTAAAAAGAGGAATAAAAG
>CAUJGJ010000083.1:4181600-4194100 GCA_963170055.1 Halisarca cf. caerulea
TGTCGTGTGTAATGTTCTGGACATGTGGATTCGCTGAAGGTGCACTAGGCCACAGTGGGGCCTATTGGAAAGAAACCAAATATTAACAGCATCTCGTTTTTTGTGTAATCGCGCTGTAAGCAGTACATGTCCGTACCCCTGCCCCTGCACACATCCCCTGGGAAGTATGTACGTATGCTAAAACGGTTCTGAGGAATGGTGTACTATCACCTTTGTCTGTAAACTCCCTTCCTAATGTGCTTTCAAGTGTACGCACTCATCCTAATACAGTTTTGTTACACTGCATGTATGTTATGGTTGACTTGGAGTGGGTATCCTTGACTAGCCAACAGGCGTGGCACAGCGAAACCCCAGTAGATTTCACATGGATCAGAAAGAGCTGCAAAATCGGCAGCAGTTTGTTACTGACACTAGAGCAGTTGTTGAAGTGAGTGATGAGTGGTGTGTGTGTGTGTGTGTGTGTGTGTGTGTGTGTGTGTGTGTGTGTGTGTGTGTGTGTGTGTGTGTGTGTGTGTGTGTGTGTGTGTGTGTGTGTGTGTGTGTGTGTGTGTGTGTGTGTGTGTGTGTGTGTGTGTGTGTGTGGTTTAGTATGTGTTGACATGTGATATTCGTTATTTAATGATTTTGATTATTAATACAATTAGCAATTATGCAATCTTATCTTGCTTAATTGATAAATCCCTTACCAAGCAATAGTTGCTACAACTTACAAATTTTTTTTGGTGTATGATCCTGGGTAGGTGTCTCTGTGTGTGTCCGTGTATGGTTGTTTGAGTGTAAGAGCTAATGGTACTTGTTGCGTTACTCCTCTGCTTGGCCCGGGATAAGCAGCCCAGCCACTATTCTACCCTTTTCCATGTAACATTACCGAAAACAGTGGAAAACCGAATGAAGGACACTTTGGGGCAGCTCTATTTGTTCTTCGTAAGGAGGTTGTCCTCTTCGAATGTATTAGAGCTATAGGTAGACATTATTCTGGGACCACACACACACACACACACACACACACACACACACACACACACACACACACACACACACACACACACACACACACACACACACACACACACACCTATGAACATACTGTACACTGTACTGCAGTGAAACCTCTCTAATTTGACACTCAATGGGACCAGAAAAAACGTCGTATTAGGAGGTTGTCAGACTACAGAGGGATTATTACTAATTTAGCATACAATATGGTGACTGTATCTCGTAAGATGGTCAGATCAGAGAGGACATCGGATTACAGTGGTTTTATTGGACTTACTCGCACATTCATACTTGCTCACAACAGGAGATCAAGAGGGACGTGAATGGGGAGACAATGAAGGCCAAGATGCAATCAAACCAGCGCCAAGCTCTGCTTGGGGCCTCCGGGCATCAGGGGCCTAAGAAGGCACAGAACAGGTACGCTAAGATGGAGAATGAATTGAAACAAGGAAATCAGGGTTTTATTGACGACCAGATACAACGGCAACAGGTGTATATGTATGCTTATGTATGTATGTACATACATGTGTGTGTGTGTGTGGGTGTGGGTGTATGTGTATGTGTGTGTGTTTATGTGATTTGTGTTGCAAGCATCCAGCCAGCTGTGTTAAGTGTAATGTGTGTGTTTTGGCATCCAGTTGGCTGTGTTGGCTGTGCTGTTTGTGTATGTGCTGTGCTGTAAATAGCAGTTGGTCATTCGTCATTTTCTGTGCAAAAATGCCTTTGGTTAGACATTTTAGCATTTGGTCGGACAAGATGGCACCCTTAAATGTTCTTTAGTTTGGTCAAAGAAATGGCTGGTAAGAGAAACTTCCGAAGAGATCAAGGGGAAGTGAATGAAAACAAAAAGGGAGTGATTGCATCTGTGAATGAGCGTACAATACACTTAAAAATGGTATAATACAGAACTCTTTGTGATCACAAATGCCTGGTAGAATGGAGGCTGAAATATAATACAGCACTTTAGAAAAACGAAAAAATGTAACTAAGAGTTAAAATCCAGGCATTTCAAGAAGGAAATTTGACTGTGGCAAAGTTTTAAACTTAAATTTTGGTAATATTGAGTAGTACACACTTAGTCTTGCGTGGCAGCACAAGATGCTCACTTGGATTTGTTATGGACTGCAATTCATAATACGCTTGCTACCAAGTGTACCACCACTGGGGCTTGCTCGGTCTTTTATCTATAGTTGAACACGTCTCATAGTGCCAACCATTGGAACTTACATAGTTGATTGTCATCATTGTTGCAATACTATAGTCATTTAATTTTAAAGTTATATTGTAACTTCAGTAATTTGTGTATTGCTTAAAAGATTCCCAATGACCAACCAAATTTACAGCATGTCCGAGTAGAATTGAAAACCAGAACCTTATTTACATACACCAGTGTGTGTGTGTGTGTGTGTGTGTGTGTGTGTGTGTGTGTGTGTGTGTGTGTTGGTGTGTGTGTGTGTGTGTGTGTGTGTGTGTGTGTGTGTGTGTGTGTGTGTGTGGCAGTTCACCATACACCATTTGCCCACATCTTCAGCAAATCATGCGCGAACAGGACCAGGATCTAGGGAAGGTGTCGCACAGCCTGCATGTACTGGGACAGATGGGGGAGGAGATCGGGAATGAGTTGGACGACCAGAACAGGTCTGTTTACGCTATAGCTGCATGTATTTTGGTCGGTGTGTGTAACTGTGTTGTATTAGTCTGCCATTTTCGTAAGTAAGTACTGTACTGAACTCTGTGTGTGTGTGTGTATGTGTGTGTGTATGTGTATGTGTGTGTGTGTGTGTGTGTGTGTGTGTGTGTGCATGCGCACACTCACACTCATGCTCATCTGTGAATTCCTTGTCTGTTTATGGTATAAGCATCTGTCTGGAGGGAATTGCTGGATGTTCACACTTCTATCGTATATGGTGTGTTCGGTAGCACTGTTTGTGGGGATGGAGTACACCTGTTGTACTCTGCAGCCCCCACCTCACATGCCAGTTCACACACCTCTCAGTTCACATGGTCACACCACCTACGTACCTCGCATACCCAGTCCCCCTATTCTGTATCATGTTTCAACACCCCACGCCTTATGTATATGGGTGGTTCTGCATGCTTTCGAGACCTCTTGTCCACCCTACGTGACCACACCCCCACCCTACACAGCCATACCCCTACCCTACACAGCCACACCCCCACCCTACACAGCCACATCCCCACCCTACGTAGCCACACCATGGCCGTAGGAGTAGGTCCGGTTGGTCCGGTTTTCACCCTACCCTCTAACCCTTCAGCCAAATTCAGTATTTTATTTTTAAGAAACAGACTTTTTCTAGACTCAGAAGTACACATAACCCGAACAGCTGTGATGTAATATTCATTACAGCTTCAATTCCCTTTGTATGCCAGAATTAGGAGATTTCCAATCATTCTGCTTATCCACGACCATTTACCAGATGCTTCCGCTGATCACGCAAGAAATGTGTTTACTGTGACGCCATTTTTTCATGTGTGTAGTCACGTGAGTCAGTATACTTCGTTCAGAGTGCTATTCATTCATGCGACCATATAACCCACTATCTGCCTCTCCACATCGACCATATAACCCACTACCTACCTCTCCACATCGATCATATAACCCACTACCTACCTCTCCACATCGACCATATAAATTTCCATTCCCTAAAAGGACTTTTGAGCAGACTAAGCCAGCGGAGAAGCCCTTTTTACCACAAAATTAGTTTCTGCAGCATGCAGATAATGTTCATTGATTTTAGCTGTTTTGATGGAAATGATACCTTAAATCGGGAAATATTCATTAACAGTAAATTTCATGAATTGGAGTCGAATCTGGTGGGTAGAAAAATTCACGACTAAATATTTTGCGAGTCTCACCATACATTGTCTATACCTATACTTTGGAACGTGTGCAGAAATATTTTGCAACAAAAAAAATCATGAGTGGAGTTAATTGATGAAAAACGCAAATATTATTGGTCATAAAAATTTCCCAATTGATTCAAGGGTAATACTTTAGTTTATCGGTTTCAATGTGAGTTTAATATCAATTTCTAGTTCCTATGCACTTGCCTATAATATTAGTATAAACTGAAACATGGCCGGTCCGAGCGCAGTATAAACTGAAACATGGCCGGTCCGAGCGCAGTTTGTAGTGGTGGGCTCAAACTGACCGGACCGATGAAAATGGTGCTCCTACGGCCATGCACATACCCCACCCTTCATAGCCACACCCCCACTCTATATTCCAACACCCTTTTCTTTCATAGACCACACACCTATACCCGCTCCCCACATCACAGAGAGGATTATAACGGTCGGCCATCGGTCATTTTCCGGGCAAAATGCATGAAGGACCAAGCATTCCTGAATTTGAGCTGACACTGTGACGGCCTGACCTCTAATAGCTGAACCAGCACTTTGAATATTGTTTAGCAAACGTGTGCAGATGGCGGCTCGGAATTTGTGCGTTCAGTCTTGCAATCTAATTTGAATGATTCCATTGACGACGCTGCTACGAAGAAAAAGCGAAAAGTTTCTGTCATTACTTTCAAATAGTGGCAAACATTGTATGATAAGGACTACCAGTCGTTATCATGGCTTTGATGCACTACAGACCAGAATGATCCATCCCTAGTGAGCACCTTAGCCTGTGCCATGTGTTCAAGGTTTGAATCTGTTATCACAGTTCCAAAAATTTTGTAAAGCAGATATTAAACTTCTTGATTGACTAACCATGGACTAACTAAGGCAGACTATAGTGCAGACTGTGCATGTAGTTTCCAATTTCCATTGGTTAGTATCCACTCGCATTATGCGTTGATAACTGTATGCGTATTATATTATTAAGCACAAAAGTCAATTGTAACCTTGTCCGACCAAAATTTGGAAAGACCCATCTAATCTTGGTTTGATCTGTCATTTGTCAGATCATAAGTAAAAAGTTATAATTCTCTCTGCATCACATCTACGACTGCTCCTCCTCATACTTCACATTTACTTGTCCTCGTGCACAGAATGCTGGATGACTTGTCCCATCACATGGAGCACACAGACTCACGTCTCACCTCTCTTATAAACAGAGTAGACAAGATATCAAAGAAGGCTGGTGGTGAGTGGGTTGGTAAGGGGAATAAGAGGGAGTGGCGAGGGGGACAAGAGGGAGTGGCGAGGGGGACAAGAGGGAGTGGTGAGGGGGGCAAGAGGGAGTGGTGAGGGGGCAAGAGGGAGTGGTGAGGGGAATATGAGGGAGTGGTGAGAGGGATAAGGGGGAGTGGTAAGGGGGGTTGAAGGAAGTGATGAGTGGATTTGATCTTCAGTTTCCTTGTATCGTCCTTCCAGATAAATGCCAGATTGCAACTATTGTTGTTCTTGTGATCATTCTTGTTATTGTTATTGTCTTGTTCATTATACCTTTTAATTAACATCCCAATGTCACATTTCTCAATTTGATTACCCTTTGATGATACATTGAATATCTACAGCTAATAAGTATTCAGATTTTGATTTTTATTTTATTTGAATTGTGTATTGCACAATTATGGTATGAGGTCTGTATTAATATAAATTATTAATTATTAATTAATTGAATGTTTTTGTTATATAATACACTTATATACATACGGCCATGTTTCATTAATGGGATGAGTGATCGTACAAGTTTCATGTGAGGTGAGAGTATGTTGATGCTGCAATAGACTTATGTTTACCAAACAAACTGAAGGCAACAAGCACAAACAAACAACAACAACGTCAACAGATGCACTTGGCATGTAGCCTCAGCTCCACTTCCAGCTTGGGGGTTGAGTATGGCTTCCACTGACACATCAAAACTCACAGAATTGGAGATCCTGTACACGTCCATTGAGTACAAGTAGTAGTATCTTCCGTTGTACTGTGTGAGCCGGATGTCTCCAATACCTTTTTGACAGTTCATACTTGAGCCAAGCTTCATAAACTCATCCAGGTCATTGCCAGACACGCAGTAGCCGTTGATCAGTCCAAATATGGTATAGTTGTATTGACGTGAAGCTTGCCCACACTTCCTAATGGGCTCTGTTCGGTTGAAGTAGGTGTCACTGATCTCCTCAGCTACCCCCTCCAGTGTGTTGAGGTTGCTGTACCGAGGGAAGTAGTAGAAACAGCCAGCATATGTGAGTCCACGTAACTCTGGCTCTGGGGAGCACGGGTCAGTGTTGCAGTCCTCGCTCTCCACTTGGCACCCTCGACCTTGGGCGTCACATGATCTGGTTTTAGACCTCCTCCCTCCCCCGCACTCACGAGAGCAGGCAGACTATGTGCTCCACACACCTGTACAGATAATAATAATTATTATCATGTCTATGAATAGACACACAAAAATACAAATATGAGCACATACACACACACACACACACACGTACACACACACACGTACACACACACACACACACACACACACACACACACACACACACACACACACACACACGTACACACACACACACACACACACACACACACACACACACACACACACACACACACACACACACACACACCAGTGTGATGTACATACCTGATGTGGTGGTCGCACAGGTGACACCATTGTTGCAGGTCCTGATCTCTTCTCCCTCTCCCATGCAATCATATCTCCTTTCTCCTGTGGTTTGGTCAACACAGTTACGGACCCTTCTCTGTGATCCTCCTTCACACGTCTGAGAACAAGCCGACCAGTGAGACCACGATGACCAGACACTCGTTGAGGGGCAGGTATTAGTGTTGCAGGCTTGATACTGTCTTGACGATCCCGGGCAGTTGTCTCCATTGTTGCATCTTCTAGTGCGTACTTGTTGCCCTCCACCGCAGCTCCTGCTACACCCACTCCAGGACCCCCAAGAGCTCCAGAAAGTCTCTAGCAACACAAACAGACAAATAGAATATATAACACTGGGTAAACTTCTGTATAAAATAGATCAGAGAACGATTTTGTGAAAGAACAATGACATAAAATAGAAGCTAAAACCATGTAGTCTGTAAACGTGTCTGCGAGGGTTGTTGTTAACGTAGTCATCTACTGCCACCTCCACCTTCAACTTCCTATAGTCTGAATAGTTACTGTACTACAGTATAGGTGATTGGTTTCCACCTCTAATCATGGAGCCATTACATGTAGTGCCTCTTCAAGGAAGCCTCCCTACCACCCTAACAGGTGTAGGAGGAGAGAGAAGTGGTTGAGAGCCTCTTAATAGACGTATTGTACACCCTCTTTGAGGGAGAAGCTGAGAGTAATTGCTTCATTAGGCAACACTGCTGTATTTTGACTGTTGAGTGGATAGTGCCAGACAGCACAGGTGAGGGTTGGTCCAATTGATGTGTTGGCTTCCCTATCCACTGCTCCCAACATGTTCATGCTGGGGAGGATGCCCATCATTGACACACACAGGATACGAGGTCTGGTACACACGCTACACCATTGGGTCTGGACGCACCTGACAGTTACACAATATACTATTGGTAGGTGTTGACCTTTCATGCGATTGGAGATTTTGATTATTAATACAATAAGCAATCATATAATATTATCTTACGCAATTGATAATCCCTTACTAAGCAATAATTGCTACAACTTATACACAAAGTTTTGTGTTGTGTGTGATCCTGGGCAGACGTCTCTGTGTGTGTCCTTGTATGGTTGCTTGAGTGTAAGAGCTAATGGTCTTGTTGCGTTACTCCTCTGCTTGGCCCGGGATAAGCAGCCCAGCCACTATTCCACCCTTTTCCATGTAACATTACCGAAAACAGTGGAAAACCGAATGAAGGACACTTTGGGGCAGCTTTATTTGTTCTTTGTAAGGAGGTTGTCCTCTTCGAATGTATTTGAACTATAGGGGGAATTATTTTGTGACCTCAATTTTTGTCTTTGTAGCAAAGTTTATCATCCTGTGTCCTTTTTGGGAGAGTTCACTATCAGAATTGCCTTTCCATGGGAGATAGCAAAAATTTCAGGAAAGAGATTTCACTCATTAAACTCATGCAGTGATTCTCACTAACCCACCACCACTGCATCTGCCAAAGTCATTAATAGCCCATCAAATTTGCACTAGAATAATTTGCCGTGATTTCCCAGAGCGAATTGCAGAGCACTTGAAGAATTCACTGTATTGGTAAATCTATCCAACCACAGCATTTGTGTACAGTGTGTGTGTACAGTGTGTGTGTGTGTGTGTGTGTGTGTGCGTGTGTGTGTGTGTGTGTGTGTGTGTGTGTGTACAGTGTGTGTGTGTACAGTGTGTGTGTACACAGTGTGTGTACACAGTGTGTGTGTACAGTGTGTGTGTACAGTGTGTGTGCACAGTGTGTGTGTACAGAGTGTGTACAGTGTGTGTGTGTGTGTGTGTGCAGTGTGTGTGTACAGCATGTGTGCACAGTGTGTCTGTAAAGAGTGTGTACAGTGTGTGTGTGTGTGTACAGTGTGTGTGTACAGTGTGTGTGTGCAGTGTGTGTGTGTGTGCAGTGTGTGTGTACAGTGTGTGTGTACAGTGTGTGTACAAAAAAAATTGACCAGGCAGGAAACCAGAAACAGATAACTATTTCTGCATGGCCTTATGCATATAGATGGCTCTACATGCTTTCGTGATATCTCGTCCACCCCACATGACCGCACCTCCTACCCTACACAGCCACACACCCCACCCCACATGACCGCACCCCCTACCCTACACAGCCACACACCCCACCCCACATGACCGCACCCCCTACCCTACACAGCCACACACCCCACCCCACGTGACCACATCCCCTACCCTACACAGCCACACACCCCACCCCACATGACCACATCCCCTACCCTACACAGCCGCACACCCCACCCCACGTGACCACATCCCCTACCCTACACAGCCGCACACCCCACCCCACATGACCGCACCCCCTACCCTACACAGCCGCACACCCCACCCCATGTGACCACACCCCCTACCCTACACAGCCGCACACCCCACCCCACGTGACCACACCCCCTACCCTACACAGCCGCACACCCCACCCCCATGTGACCACACCCCCTACCCTACACAGCCACACACCCCACCCCATGTGACCACACCCCCTACCCTACACAGCCGCACACCCCACCCCATGTGACCACACCCCCTACCCTACACAGCCGCACACCCCACCCCACATGACCACATCCCCTACCCTACACAGCCGCACACCCCACCCCCATGCGGACCACGTTCCAGTCACACCAGCTAAAATAAAACAGAGAACAATTTTGTCAATTAACAACAACAGAAAATAGAAGATAAAACCATGTAGTCTGTAAATGTGTCTGCAACGGTTGTTGTATAACGTGGTCATCTACTGCCACCTCCACCTTAAACTTCCTATAGTCTGAATAGTTACTACAGTATAGGTGGTTGGTTTCCACCTCTAATCATGCAGCCATTACATGTAGTGCCTCTTCAAGGAAGCCTCCCTACCACCCTAACAGGTGTAGGAGGAGAGAGAAGTGGTTGAGAGCCTCTTAATAGACGTATTGTACACCCTCTTTGAGGGAGAAGCTGAGAGTAATTGCTTCATTAGGCAACACTGCTGTATTTTGACTGTTGAGTGGATAGTGCCAGACAGCACAGGTGAGGGTTGGTCCAATTGATGTGTTGGCTTCCCTATCCACTGCTCCCAACATGTTCATGCTGGGGAGGATGCCCATCATTGACACACACAGGATACGAGGTCTGGTACACACGCTACACCATTGGGTCTGGACGCACCTGACAGTTACACAATATACTATTGGTAGGTGTTGACCTTTCATACGATTGGAGATTTTGATTATTAATACAATAAGCAATTATATAATATTATTTTGCGCAATTGATAAATCCCTTACTAAGCAATATTTGCTACAACTTATGCACAAAGTCTTGTGTTGTGTGTGATCCTGGGCAGACGTCTCTGTGTGTGTCCTTGTATGGTTGTTTGAGTGTAAGAGCTAATGGTCTTGTTGCGTTACTCCTCTGCTTGGCCCGGGATAAGCAGCCCAGCCACTATTCCACCCTTTTCCATGTAACATTACCGAAAACAGTGGAAAACCGAATGAAGGACACTTTGGGGCAGCTTTATTTGTTCTTTGTAAGGAGGTTGTCCTCTTCGAATGTATTTGAACTATAGGGGGAATTATTTTGTGACCTCAATTTTTGTCTTTGTAGCAAAGTTTATCATCCTGTGTCCTTTTTGGGAGAGTTCACTATCAGAATTGCCTTTCCATGGGAGATAGCAAAAATTTCAGGAAAGAGATTTCACTCATTAAACTCATGCAGTGATTCTCACTAACCCACCACCACCACTGCATCTGCCAAAGTCATTAATAGCCCATCAAATTTGCACTAGAATAATTTGCCGTGATTTCCCAGAGCGAATTGCAGAGCACTTGAAGAATTCACTGTATTGGTAAATCTATCCAACCACAGCATTTGTGTACAGTGTGTGTGTACAGTGTGTGTGTGTGTGTGTGTGCACGTGTGTGTGTGTGTGTGTGTGTGTGTGTGTGTGCAGTGTGTGTGTACAGTGTGTGTGTACAGTGTGTGTGTGCAGTGTGTGTGTGCAGTGTGTGTGTACAGTGTGTGTGTACAGTGTGTGTGTACAGTGTGTGTGTGTGTGTACAGTGTGTGTGTGTGTGTGTGTGTACAGTGTGTGTGTGTACACAGTGTGTATGTACAGTGTGTGTGTACAGTGTGTGTGTACAGCATGTGTGTGTACAGTGTGTGTGCACAGTGTGTGTGTACAGAGTGTGTACAGTGTGTGTGTGCGCAGTGTGTGTGTGTACAGTGTGTGTGTACAGTGTGTGTGCACAGAGTGTGTACAGTGTGTGTGTGTGTGTGTGTGTGTGTGTGTGTGTGTGTGTGTGCAGTATGTGTGTGTGTGCAGTGTGTGTGTACAGCATGTGTGCACAGTGTGTGTGTAAAGAGTGTGTACAGTGTGTGTGTGTGTGTGTGTGTGTGTGTGTGTGTGTGTGTGTGTGTGTGCACAGTGTGTGTGTGTCAAGTGTGTAAATATACAGAGTTTGATGTTTGTTTGTGAGAATGGTAGGCATGTGAATCACCAGCCAGCTTTGTTTTGTGACTTTTTTAAGTGTGTGCATGCGCACACTCACACTCATGCTCATCTGTGAATTCCTTGTCTGTTTATGGTATAAGTATCTGTCTGGGAGGGAATTGCTGAATGTTCACACTTCTATCATATATGGTGTGTTCGGTAGCACTGCATGTACTTGTGGGGATGGAGTACACCTGTTGTACATGCAGCCCCGGCCTCACATGTCAGTTCATACAATCACACCACCTACTTTGCATACTCAATCCTCCTATTCTGTATAATGTTTTCAGCACCCCACACCTACCGTAGGTTGCACAAAGCAAAAAGAATATGTTTCTGGTGTGGGCCATCTTTGAAAATCGCCCAGGCCACCAGGGTTTTTATTTATTTATTTATTTTTCAATCTCATCAAATGACTCATGCAAGTCTACTCCTTATAGCTGTGAACAGATGACTCATGCAAGTCTACTCCTTATAGCTGTGAACAGATGACTCATGCAAGTGTACTCCTTATAGCTGTGAACAGATGACTCATGCAAGTCTACTCCTTATAGCTGTGAACAGATGACTCATGCAAGTCTACTCCTTATAGCTGTGAACAGATGACTCATGCAAGTCTACTCCTTATAGCTGTGAACAGACGCTATTAATGCTAATAAGTATGGTGAAGCAAGCCAGTTGAAAGATACAAACTTATAACTAGGTGGGGAGTGCATGTCTGCATGGAACTGTACCAGATAGCGACTATTCCACAATAACACAATGGTGGTGCATGTGTTCATGCTGAACACACAAGCTTTACTTGATGGTTTGCATTACTTTGGTCAGGGTTTGAACCCGGCGTGCTCACCGATGTTTCTTATTTCTTTTCCCCCAAAAAATTTGACCAGGCAGGAAACCAGAAACAGATAACTATTTCTGTATGGCCTTATGCATATAGATGGCTCTACATGCTTTCGTGATATCTCGTCCACTCCACATGACCGCATCCCCTACCCTACACAGCCACACACCCCACCCCACATGACCGCACCCCTTACCCTACACAGCCACACACCCCACCCCACATGACCGCACCCCCTACCCTACACAGCCACACACCCCACCCCACATGACCGCATCCCCTACCCTACACAGCCACACACCCCACCCCACATGACTGCACCCCCTACCCTACACAGCCACACACCCCACCCTACACAGCCACACACCCCACCCCACATGACTGTACCCCCTACCCTACACAGCCGCGCATCCCAACAGAGTAGACAAGATATCGAAGACGGCTGGTGGTAAGTGGGTTGGTGAGGAGGACAAGAGGGAGCAGTGAGGAGGACAAGAAGGAGTAGTGAGGAAGACAAGAGGGAGTAATGAGGAGGACAAGGGGGAGTAATGAGGAGGACAAGGGGGAGTATGAGGAGGAC
>CAUJGJ010000083.1:4199100-4204100 GCA_963170055.1 Halisarca cf. caerulea
AGACTACATGGTATTATTTTCTATTTTCTGTTGTTGTTAATTGACAAAATCGTTCTCTGTTCTATTTTAGCTGGTGTGACTGGAACGTGGTCTGCATGGAGCGGTTGGTCCTCTTGTACAAGGACTTGCAACGGAGGTACTCGCTCTCGTAGCCGCAGCTGTGTGGGTGGAACTGGCTGCACTGGTGCCAATGTGCAGGAGGAGACCTGCAACACTCAAGCATGCGCCACCCGTATGTCCCCCACAACCACACCACATGTGTACTGTCCTACTGTCTGTGCTGAGGGTGACCTGAGTACTCAGTGTCTTGTAACCCCATTGTGGTAGTCTATTTTCTGTATGTCTTGTGGACTTATGTGGTAGATACACAGAGAGTGTGGTGGGAGTTTGTGTGGTAGACATGTGGTGGGAGTTTGTGTGGTAGACGTGTGGAGGGTATGGTGGGAGTTTTCTACAAAGTACACATTACCATAAAAGTTAGCCCGAGTTACCCTATGCAAGCATTGTGCATTCCTCATGTGTGCTCCATTACCTAATGCTGTATTCTACACTCACACATGCAAACTGGTATTGCAGTGAGTGGGAGGACCTTGGGGGGAGGGGTGACCAAACACACCTGAACATGCGTTGTTGCTACAACAAGTGCAGAGCAGCTGTTACTACAAGTACAATAGCCTACATCAGCAGTTTATACAGAAGTTTACCCAGTGTTCTATGTTCTATTTGTCTGTTTGTGTTGCTAGAGACTTTCTGGAGCTCTTGGGGGTCCTGGAGTGGGTGTAGCAGGAGCTGCGGTGGAGGGCAACAAGTACGCACTAGAAGATGCAACAATGGAGACAACTGCCCGGGATCGTCCAGACAATATCAAGCCTGTAACACTAATACCTGCCCCTCAACGAGTGTTTGGTCATCGTGGTCTCGCTGGTCAGCTTGTTCTCAGACGTGCGAAGGAGGATCGCAGAGAAGGGTCCGTAGCTGTGTTGACCAAACCACAGGAGAAAGGAGATACGATTGCATGGGAGAGGGAGAAGAGATCAGGACCTGCAACAATGGTGTCACCTGTGCGACCACCACATCAGGTACGTATGTACACCACACTGGTGTGTGTGTGTGTGTGTGTGTGTGTGTGTGTGTGTGTGTGTGTGTATGTGTGAGTGTGTGTGTGCTCACATGCATGCATATGTATATAACTGCATTTTTTGTGTGTGTTTATTATTCATAGACATATTATATGTACTTTACACTGGCAATGATTGATTGAGCAAGCCTTGTATGTGCACAGGTGTGTGGAGTGCATGGTCTGCCTGCTCTCGTGAGTGTGGGGGAGGGAGGAGGACCCGAACCAGATCATGTGATGCCCAAGGTCGAGGGTGCCAAGTGGAGACTGAGGACTGCAACACTGACCCGTGCTCCCCAGAGCCAGAGTTACGTGGACTCTCATATGCTGGTTGTTTCTACTACTTCCCTCGATACAGCAACCTCAACACACTGGAGGGGGTAGCTGAGGAGATCAGTGACACCTACTTCAACCGAACAGAGCCCATAAGGAAGTGTGGGCAAGCTTCACGTCAATACAACTATACCATATTTGGACTGATCAACGGCTACTGCGTGTCTGGCAATGACCTGGATGAGTTTATGAAGCTTGGCTCAAGTATGAACTGTCAAAAAGGTATTGGAGACATCCGGCTCACACGGTACAACAGAAGATACTACTACTTGTACTCAATGGACGTGTACAGGATCTCCAATTCTGTGAGTTTCGATGTGTCAGTGGAAGCCATACTCAACCCCCAAGCTGGAAGTGGAGCCGAGGCTACGTGCCAAGTGCATCTGTTGACACTCTTGTTGTTGTTTGTTTGTGCTTGTTGCCTTCAGTTTGTTTGGTAAACATAAGTTTATTGCAGCATCAACATACTCTCACCTCACATGAAACTTGAACAATCACTCATCCCATTAATGAAACATGGCTGTACATGCACAAAAGTGTATAAATATATTTTATACATTCAAGTAATCTTAATTAATATTAATACAGACTTCATACCATAATTGTGCAATACACAATTCAAGTAAAATAAAAATGAAAATCTGAATACTTATTAGCTGTAGACATTCAATGTATCATCAAAGGGTAATCAAATTGAGATCACAAGATCAACAATAGTTGCAATCTGGCATTTAAATTAATTATCTAGAAGATACAACAAATTTAAGATCAAATAGCTGTCTTAAGGGCAGTGACACACCACTCCCTCCATCTGCACTCGTCACTCCCTCCAACCCCTATCACCACTCCCTCTTGTACCCCTCACTACTCCCTCTTATTCCCCTCACCACTCCCTCTTATCCCCCTCACCACTCTCTCTTGTCCCCATCACCACTCCCTCTTGTCCTCTTCACCACTCCCTCTTGTCCTCCTCATCACTCCCTCTTATCCCCCTCACCACTCCCTCTTGTCCCCATCACCACTCCCTCTTATCCCCATCAACACTTCTGCATGTCCCCCTCACCACTCCCTTTTTCCCCGTCAACACTCCCTCTTATTCCCCTCAGCAAGGTTTTCTTTGGTGGCTTTAAGTAAAACATCCACGTTCTGTGAAGGTAGTTCAATGTCACGCGTACGGTTTATGGTAGTAATCACTTGGCTGCAGTCACATGGAATGCACAGTTGTTCAGAAAAAATGGGATGACGAACGATTTGTTTAAGTCCGCGGATGTGAGGGTCAAACGATACATGGATCTGGGCAAGAAGTCGCAATTTACTACAAGATCTGATGTATCTAGTTAAATGTCTTCAAAATCCCCTTGATAACATCAACCTCTTCCATCATATATCTTTTGTAACATCCAACACCAGACAACATCAAATCATGCTGCAATACCAACCTACTCGTACATCATTTGCTAGACATTTTTACTTTAACAGAATCGTCAAACTCTGGAACGCTGTTCAACCAATCGACATTAGCCTGCCTCTCAATTCCATCAAGCACCATTTATGGAACATCTTATGGAGAAATTTTGAAGGAAACTTCAATTCAGCTAATGTGTGCACTTATCACTTTGTATGTCCATGCCCACAATGTCATCACATCATTTACTAATTTTAATGTCAGCCTGTGTTTGGATGTTTTTCCCCTAACTATATATACCGTATTTCTTCCAATTAGCGCGCCCCCAAAAAATAAAATACTGGAGCAGGAGGTGCTTCTTTAGAGAGGAGAAAAATACAAATACTTCGACCGGGCGCCATCATTAGAAGGGCGCTTGGTAATTAGAATGATTTTCGATCGATATAAAATGGCGGTCCGTCGAGTCCACACGTGGAAAGTAGATTATGTTTTGCACGGTTATTATGGTCCACAAAGACAGATGGGAGCCTTGAAATGAAGAGATGTTCGATTGTGACAGGCATTAAGCCAACACCCACCACTTGTATGCCGTTACTGCAGTTCACCGTCAGGAGAATTCCAATTACTAAGCGCCCCCAGAAAATAAATTCCTTGTCTTGGAGGCTCTTCTTTAGAACGAAAACTATTATCTTTGAATCGAAGGGGCGCCATCATTGGAGAGGCGCGCTAATTGGAAGAAATACGGTAATATTGTATTTATGAGAGCCCACACTTTGCACTTTAATTATATGCTATTTATATGTTCCCTATTTCAACATCATCCTCACCATGGATAGAATTACCTCACATTAAATATAGCTCTCAAACATACATGTTTATTTCGCACCTTTATCTCCCTTAACCTTCATCCCAGTTTCATCCTATTACACACCACCTTCCCAATCACATTTACTTTATTACTGGCTACACCACCAGTTGGTGCTTAGTCCTTCAGTCACATTGTGACTGTAAAGCATAATAATAATAATAATAATAATAATTTAGCTCTCTATCTGTTGGGGATAAGGTAGATAGGGAAAATTACACACCTCTGGGTGAAAAATAGCTGCCAGAGTGGCACATCTAGGGAGATGTAACCATCTCTGAAGATATATATATATATATATATACACCAGTTGCTGCTCACCGAGCTGCTCACCCATTTTGCTAGTCTGACGTAGCCAGACCCATGCTCGCCGTGACTGACGCCAGACTACCATTTTGCAACCATGGATACCGAGTAAAAATGGCGAACTAATGTCTGAAGGAAAGTGTAGTAGCGTTTGCCAGCATCCTGGTTGTTGGGAGGGCGGAAGAAGGAAGAGTGATAACGCCTTCTACGCTTCAGTGCTGCAGAAGATTCTCTCCAAAAGACGAGCAAGATTACTCGATGAACGTAAAAGCACCGCAGTGGAAAGTAAGTCATGGGATAGGCTTCATGCAAAACATTGCATGTATTTGATGGATATATATCATGATTATTATCGATATTCAACTACCTTTCTGAATTTGGAAGGACTTTCGAGTAGCCTACCGTTCTTGACCGTAAACACTCTAAATTCGGAAGACTATCATCTTCTCCCCATCACTCAAAGAAGGTGAGCTGTTAGGAATATTCACTCTTTCTGAGTAAATGTAGATAGTTTTTGTGATCGTTATTAGTTGAGTGTCTTGTGCTTCAGTTCAGGAAAGCCTTCTGTCCCTGCACCCAAGAGAGATAAGACAAGGAAGCTGAGTCACTCTCCAAGAGTTCAGGAGAACATTCACAAGGTTGATGTGTGCATTGACCAGTGTCCAGCCTCTGCACAATGGAGTGACTATGACTTTGTACCGGTCTACATCTGGGTGCCAAAGGAGGGGAAGAAAACCAGGCAGAAGGTTTGTTGTGTGCGTAACTTCGTATGTCCAAATGACTAGAGGCCCCTGGGGTTAAAACAAAATGACTAGAGGCCCCTGGGGTTAAAGCAAAATGATAAGAGGCTCATGGGATTGAAACTGAATGATTAGATGCCCCTAAGACTGAAACTGATTATTAGAGTCCCCTGGGATTGAACTGAATGGTTATAGCTCCCTGGGGTTGAAACTGAATGTTTATATAGATTATCT
>CAUJGJ010000083.1:4219100-4241600 GCA_963170055.1 Halisarca cf. caerulea
TGGTAAGTACCGTATTTCTTCCAATTAGCGCGCCTCTCTAATGATGGCGCCCCTTCGATCCAAAGATAATATTTTTCGTTCTAAAGAAGAGCCTCCAAGACAAGGAATTTATTTTCTGGGGGCGCTTTCTAATTGGAATTCTCCTGACGGTGAACTGCAGTAACGGCATACAAGTGGTGGCTGTTGGCTTAATCCCTATCACAATCGAACATCTCTTCATTTCAAGGCTCTCATCTGTCTTTGTGGACCATAATAACCGTGCAAAACATAATCTACTTCCCACGTGTGGACTCGACGGACCGCCATTTTATATCGATCGAAAATCATTCTAATTACCAAGCGCCCTTCTAATGATAGCGCCCGGTCGAAGTATTTGTATTTTTCTCCTCTCTAAAGAAGCACCTCCTGCTCCAGTATTTTATTTTTTGGGGGCGCGCTAATTGGAAGAAATACGGTAAGCTCTGTCCATTATTATCCTTTTGCGAAATTCCCACCTTCGTATCACATGACATTTGCAATCCTGCAATCTGATTGGCTTACCAAAATCCGTGCAAGGCAGCCAGGAATGCAGTACCAGTTTTACTAGTCTCGTTCCCAGCCCAACATCCGCCCGCCATTTTGCACGCGGCGGGTTGGATTGGCGGGCGGATGTTGGGCTGGGAACGAGACTACAGTTTTACCAGACCCACCTTCTCGCCCAAATAAAATGGCGGGCGGAAGTGGGTCTGGGTACGAGACTAGACCAGTTGCTGCTCAGTGCTCACCCGTTTTGCAACCATGGATACCGATTAAAATGGCGGACTAATGTCCGAAGGAAAGTGTAGTAGCGTTTGCCAGCATCCTGGTTGTTGGGAGGGCGGAAGAAGGAAGAGTGATAACGTCTTCTACGCGTCAGTGCTGCAGAAGATTCTCTCCAAAAGACGAGCAAGATTACTCGATGAACGTAAAAGCACCTCAGTGGAAAGTTAGTCGTGGGATGTGCTTCATGCAAATCATCATGATTGTTATCGATACTCAACTACTTTTTCTGAATTTGGAAGGACGTTCGAGTAGCCTACCGTTCTTGACCGTAAACACTTTAAATTCGGAAGACTATCATCTTCCCCCCATCACTCAAAAAAGGTGAGCTGTTAGGAATATTCACTCTTTCTGAGTAAATGTAGATAGTTTTTGTGATCGTTATTAGTTGAGTGTCTTGTGCTTCAGTTCAGGAAAGCCTTCTGTCCCTGCACCCAAGAGAGATAAGACAAGGAAGCTGAGTCACTCTCCAAGAGTTCAGGAGAACATTCACAAGGTTGATGTGTGCATTGACCAGTGTCCTGCCTCTGCACAATGGAGTGACTATGACTTTGTACCGGTCTACATCTGGGTGCCAAAGGAGGGGAAGAAAGCCAGGCAGAAGGTTTGTTGTGTGCGTAACTTCGTATGTCCAAATGACTAGAGGCCCCTGGAGTTAAAGCAAAATGATAAGAGGCTCATGGGATTGAAACTAAATGATTAGGTGCCCCTGAGACTGAAACTGATTATTAGAGTCCCCTGGGATTGAACTGAATGGTTATATGCCCCTGGGGTTGAAACTGAATGGTTATAGGCCCCTGGGGTTGAAACTGAATGGTTATATGCCCCTGGGGTTGAAACTTATTGGTTATATGCCCCTGGGTTTGAAACTGAATGTTTATATAGATTATCTATACACGTACGTACGTATACATGTGTACATAATTGTATGTGTACTTGGATTATGAAGTTCATTTGTTTTACTATTCACGTATGGTGTGTGCTCATGAATATACATTGTTAGGTACGTACACGTACGTACGCTATGCTTAGCTGGAAATGTTTGGGTGTAATTCATTCTGCGGTTGCTGTTTTGCCATGAGTTTGTCAACATCACTTGGCTCAGTCTCATGTGCACACACATGTATGGTACAATGTCCTGTTGTCAGAGAATAATCCCCGCTTACCAATCAACATATGTCTGTAGTCAAGATGTCCTATGACATGGGACATGGGACATGGGACATGGGACAGGGGACATATGTACTTACGTATGTGTTTTACCTTGGAGGACAAAACACACCTGGTTTGGTAGTTAACTGAAAATCAAACGGATCTGATATGCCATGTTGGAGAGGGTGTGCCTGTGATAATGAAGTGAAAAGATAAGATCTCACCACTTATCAGTATAATATGAACCTGCTGTTCCTTGAGAGTATAGCTGCTTCATTCTGCTTGAAGAGCAGGATTCCATGCAGTCAATGCATCCGTTGTGGTGTCAGTATCTTGAAGCCTTGTTGCTTAAACTCTTACAGCTCACATGAGATTTTGTCTCAAACACTTGCTACATGCATATTTACATATAATATTGTGTAGTACGTATTGTATGTATGTTAGTACATGTGTCTCTACGTAGCATCAGTGTTCTATGAGTGTACTGTACGTGCATGTTTACTGCATGAGGGGATGTTTGAGTGTGTGCAGTACTGCGTGATCCATGTGCGTCTTCTCCTTCAACACTTGTTCTGCATGCAGACAAGGTCAGCTGACAATGAGAGTGTCTTGAAGACCACCTACTTGAATGATGCTGTTTCTCTTCCAACTAATGCTAGGAGGGTGGGTTTGTAGACTGTGTGTGTGTGTGTGTGTGTGTGTGTGTGTGTGTGTGTGTGTGTGTGTGTGTGTGGTGTGGTGTGTGTGTGTGTGTGTGTGTGTGTGTGTGTGTGCGTGTGTGTGGTGTGTGCAGTGTTCTCCCCAGGTATCTTAAGGCATGTTGGTCCAACATGCCTTCTTTACTAAGATTTTATACTATTTGTAGGGAAAACCTTAAAAATCCATGTTTAGTACAAATCATGCCAGTGCCCAAAACTGAAGCTGCAAGTAATTTGTGATGTATTGTATGTATACGTATATTATGATGTATGTACTGTATGCATGTATACATGTACTTATTCAACATACGTACATACCTGAGGTTGTTTCTGGGGAGAACTCTGTGTGTGTGTGTGTGTGTGTTTTGTACACAGACTATCAATAATATTTTTATTGTTCTCTTGACAGAAGAAAAAGAGGCGTACAGCAATGAGCCCAGCTGCCAAGTGGTATGGAGACCTCAATGCTGAATTGTGAGCTGAACAGATATTCCCATTATTGTCATACCAAGTTTGTCCCCACAACACACGCTCACACACACCTAACATGGGCTCTTGGAGACCCAGTGTGAAGTCTGTACAGAATAACAGATGTTATGTGCCTGTCAACATTGAACTGGTGTTGAGAGTGGTGATGTACTGGTTGTGTGGCCCACAGTGGGATGTACTGGTTGTGTGGCCCACAGTGGGGTGAGGTGGTTGTGTGGCCCACAGTGGGATGTACTGGTTGTGTGGCCCACAGTGGGATGAGGTGGTTGTGTGGCCCACAGTGGGATGAGTTGGTTGTGTGGCACACAGTGGGATGAGGTGGTTGTGTGGCCCACAGTGGGATGAGGTGGTTGTGTGGCACACGGTGGGATGTACTGGTTGTGTGGCCCACAGTGGGATGAGGTGGTTGTGTGGCACACAGTGGGATGAGGTGGTTGTGTGGCCCACAGTGGGATGTACTAGTTGTGTGGCCCACAGTGGGATGAGGTGGTTGTGTGGCCCACAGTGGGATGTACTGGTTGTGTGGCCCACAGTGGGATGAGGTGGTTGTGTGGCCCACAGTGGGATGAGGTGGTTGTGTGGCCCACAGTGGGATGAGGTGGTTGTGTGGCACACAGTGGGATGTACTGGTTGTGTGGCCCACAGTGGGATGAGGTGGTTGTGTGGCACACAGTGGGATGAGGTGGTTGTGTGACCCACAGTGGGATGTACTAGTTGTGTGGCCCACAGTGGGATGAGGTGGTTGTGTGGCACACAGTGGGATGAGGTGGTTGTGTGGCCCACAGTGGGATGTACTAGTTGTGTGGCACACAGTGGGATGAGGTGGTTGTGTGGCACACAGTGGGATGTACTGGTTGTGTGGCCCACAGTGGGATGAGGTGGTTGTGTGGCCCACAGTGGGATGAGGTGGTTGTGTGGCCCACAGTGGGATGAGGTGGTTGTGTGGCCCACAGTGGGATGTACTGGTTGTGTGGCCCACAGTGGGATGAGGTGGTTGTGGGGCACACAGTGGGATGTACTGGTTGTTTGACAGGAGGTACGTATGTTTTGTGATGTCTGCATAATTCTACACTGGGTATTGCATGTTTTCACACATATAAACATACATACACACATGCACACACACACACACTCACACACACACACACACACACACACACACACACACACACACACACACACAGAGTGTAAAACTATGGTATATGTACATGTATTTTATCATTCACTGTACTTCTGTGGTGTTTTTTCTGTGTACAGTTTATCAGATTTGCTGGATATGCCAGAGGACCAGCTTCTCCTGCTCCTGGAAGAGGCACATCTCAGGTAGTCTCCCCCCTCTCTTCTAGTGCCAGTCTTCAGTAGTGCAGTCAGTGTGTGCAGCCTTCAGCAGTGCAGTCAATGCATGCATACTGATGTAGTGTAACGTTTGCTCTGTACACGAATTTTCCTTGACACAAGTACTTGCTTTACCTGCAGTGGGTCCAGCAGGAATGAGAGCAGGACGCACGAACACATGACTACAGAGCTAGGCCACTCATCAACCTGCCATTGTGGAGAGGAGAGGAGCCATCAGGATGGCCCTGTGGATGACTGTCCTGTGAATGGTACAGCCAAGAAGAGGATCAGTGATGACAATAGGGGCAGTACCAATGATGGATTGAAGGGCAGCATCAAGGATGGATTTGATGATCGCCCCATGGATGGTTTCAATGATGGCATCAAGGATGGTACTGATGATGTCATCAAGGATGTCACCGGTGATGGCATCAAGGATGGTACTAGGGGATGTAACTCTAATGAAGTACCGCAACGTAAAGTGGATACAGCCCCTACACTGCATGACACTACGTCCTCTGACTCACAAGCAGACAACGGTGTCAGGAAGTCTGAGGATATCTCAACCATACCACACAACAAGACCACCAGTGACAAGACATCAAGCAACACTCCAGCACCCACCACCACCAGTGACAAGACATCAAGCAACACTCCAGCACCCACCGCCACCAGTGACAAGACATCAAGCAACACTCCAGCACCCACCGCCACCAGTGACAAGACATCAAGCAACACTCCAGCACCCACCGCCACCACCAGTGGCAAGACATCAAGCAACACTCCAGCACCCACCACCACCAGTGACAAGACATCAAGCAACACTCCAGCACCCACCACCACCAGTGACAAGACATCAAGCAACACTCCAGCACCCACCGCCACCAGTGACAAGACATCAAGCAATGTTCTAACAACCACCAACATTTCCCTATCACATGTTGGGCGTCATTCTGCTGGCTGCATTCAGCGGTATCCCTATGGCAACCCGTCATTAGGCAGAATACCCAGAACCACATCTCACCCTCCCCACCCTCTCTCCCTACAATCCTCTGACTATTATTCAACTGCAAAACTGCTCCAGTCATTGGAAGAAGGCCTAACTGACGACTTTGTGTCTGTCGCTAAATGCTCCTTGGCTACTAAGAAGCAAAAGCAAAACATTCAACCTCTCCCTCCAGTACCCTTTGGTGCTATTAGGGTTCCGCCCCCCACTGCCAATTTCCCCAACAGAAATATGTAATTCAATGTACAGTTCGTAATAATTTGTGTTTTTGTTCAGTGCATGTGGATATCACGTGATAAGTCTCCTAGAAAATGGCGCAGAAATGGGATTTCGGATCGGATTTGAGTGAAGATCATGACGACTTTTTGTCTGACGAAGATGGAGCTCCAGAAGAACCAAGGATATCTCTTAAAGAATATCGTGCGTCCCAGGAGTCAAGTTCGAACGAAGAATCATCGACCGTACAGCGGACCCAACCTTCCACCCAAGGAGTACCGCCGCTGGCCGTCTCTGTTCCACGCATTCTAACCAATTCCGGCTCACCAACAGCACTGACTTGTACGAGAATATCCTTTGGTAATCCGTGGAAAGGACCAACATCATACATGAATCCTCTGTGCTATCCGACTCGATTCACCGCTCCAGGCCTTTCCCGCCAACCAGTCCCACCACCAGTTACAGACCATAGACACTCACCTGTGCTGATTACAGGGTCTTCCCCATTACTTAGAGGATATCCTACTGTTGAGTCCACCAGTCCTGAAGATGATGATGGGTGGATGTCAGATGAAGAGAATGCTACAGCAAACACACTTCGTTTAGACTACGAGCAAGAACTGACATTTGAAGAGTGTCTAAAAGACATAAAGAAACTTTGGCTAGAAAGCAAAGACCAGATGTCACAGAGTGTGAGAGCAGCTTTGCACAAATATTTTGCAGAAAGTGCAAATCCTTACGTCTTCCTCAGCTATGTTGTGTGTAGCTTTGGTAAAGGAGGACAGAAAGGCACGCATTGCTTGCCTAGAGCTATCCTCATTGAGTTCCAGAAGTGGAAGACATCTTTAAGAGGTAGAGCAAAGGATGCATGTGAGCTGACAACTGGTCAGCAGCAGAAGGTTTTGAGATGTGTTGGTGATCACTTTCCACACTACACTGATGACCTGTTCCGTGTGTTTGCTCTCAGTACTGCACCCCTCAAGGACCGCCTGCGTACTGTTGAGGATGCTCTTACCGCTCACATGTTCAAGGAAGCAGCCTTTTATGCACTAAAGCTTAATGTTCGGGATCACTTCAGCACTCGGGACATTCTTCTTCCTCTGATAGTTCTGGACAAGGTAAACATCATTCAGAACTACCTGGATGGGAGTGAACCCCTGCAGAGGGAGTTCATACTGTTTCTGGACGACACCTGCAAACATGGAAATGAGAGAATTGCTTTATTGAACAGGTTTGTACATGCCTGTCCACAGATTGACCCAACCCCCATTGATGTGGTCACACCCACCCTTGTGAGCCTGGCATAGCTGACCTATTCCTCCATTTTATGATGTAGGGAGTTTCCCATCAGTAGATTACATCATAAAATGTACAGGAAAGGGTCTGCCATGCCAAACTAGTCCATCCTGCATACCTGTTTGCATGTGACATGCATGTGACATGCATATGACATGCATACCTGCATTTCATGAGTGTACACAAGCAGCCTGTTCTGTGTTCATCCTACCACTCTTCCTGGTCAGCTCTCTGAGTGAGGAGGGAGTTTTTGGTAAAGAATCTACCTCCAAACTTTCAGTGAAACAGTTGGAGAAGTTAGCACAGCGCCTCATCAAGCGGTACAATCTGCCTTTGAATGACTTTCCACACATTTCTGTAATGAACTCACGAAAGGCATTTCATTACATCCTCTTTCAGAGGTACAAGATGAAGCAAATATCTGACACCAACATGGATGAGCTATTGAGGGTGTGTGTATTGTGTGTGTGTGTGTGTGTGTTTGTGAGTGTGTGTGGTACATACGTATGTGTTTACACTATGCATTGTGTGTGTATGTGTGTGGGTGCTCAGTATCATTAGTCTACGTACATGTGTAGTCTGTCATGTGGATGTCATGTGACGGCCATGTCATTGTATGGTTAATGTCTAGTGGGTTTTATATGCCTGTCTTGTCAATATCATGTTAGTTATGTCAATGTCATGTGGATGTCACATGGATGTCACATGGATGTCACATGGATGTCATATGTACGTGTATCATCCACTGCCATCTCAGGCTGCTGTTGAGGGGAGGAGCCAACAGGAGCAGGTGCTGGTGGTAACAGAGCTCCTTCGCTACAAGGACATACCGGCTGCAACGCGACTTGCCAGATACTGCCAAATACCTCGTAAATTCCTACCTCAGGAGATCAGGCTACGTCTCGAAGAGGAAGTGTGAGTCCTCATCTTCAGTTGTTGTTACACAACTGAGTACACAGTGAACCCTTCCAATCCAGACCCCTGACTTACAGACATCCCTCTAATCCAGACCCCTGAATTGCAGACACTCCTCTAATCCAGACCCCTGGATTGTAGACACCTCTCTAATCCAGACCCTTGAATTACAGACACCCCTCTAATCTAGACCCCTGAATTGCAGACACCTCTCTTATGTGGACACATACCACTGGAACCAGAACATCCACTATATTAAGCCATAGTACATCTTCAACCCCTGAAATGAGGACACCTCAACAATCAAGACAGTTTTTCCTGGTCCCAAGGTGTCCGGAATAGAGGGGTCCGCTGTAGAATGTTTGGTTGTCTTATTTTGCATAGTCTTTTCTTTCAAAATTTGTCATTGACTGAAATGTATTGTTTCATGGACTCCTGTTCCCTGTAGCCCCCCACCCCTCCCTCTGTCCTCATGTACTCCTGTTCCCTGTAGCCCCCCCACCCCCACCCCTCCCTCTGTCCTCATGTACTCCTGTTCCCTGTAGCCCCCCCACTCCTCCCTCTGTCCTCATGTACTCCTGTTCCCTGTAGCCCCCCCACTCCTCCCTCTGTCCTCATGTACTCCTGTTCCCTGTAGCCCCCACCCCTCCCCCTGTCCTCATGTACTCCAGTTCCCTATAATTGCCCCCCACCTGTCTTTTCTTTCAAAATTTGTCATTGACTGAAATGCATTGTTTCATGTACTCCTGTTCCCTGTAGCCCCCCCACCCCTGCCTCTGTCCTTCATGTACTCCTGTTCCCTGTAGCCCCCCCACTCCTCCCTCTGTCCTCATGTACTCCTGTTCCCTGTAGCCCCCCCACTCCTCCCTCTGTCCTCATGTACTCCTGTTCCCTGTAGCCCCCCCACCCCTCCCCCTGTCCTCATGTACTCCAGTTCCCTATAATTGCCCCCCACCTGTCTTTTCTTTCAAAATTTGTCATTGACTGAAATGCATTGTTTCATGTACTCCTGTTCCCTGTAGCCCCCCCCCCCCCCCCCCACTCCTCCCTCTGTCCTCATGTACTCCTGTTCCCTGTAGCCCCCCCACTCCTCCCTCTGTCCTCATGTACTCCTGTTCCCTGTAGCCCCCCCCACTCCTCCCTCTGTCCTCATGTACTCCTATTCCCTGTAGTCCCCCACCCCTCCCCCTGTCCTCATGTACTCCAGTTCCCTATAATTGCCCCCCACCTGTCTTTTCTTTCAAAATTTGTCATTGACTGAAATGCATTGTTTCATGTACTCCTGTTCCCTGTAGCCCCCCCACCCCTGCCTCTGTCCTTCATGTAATCCTGTTCCCTGTAGCCCCCCACCCCTCCCTCTGTCCTTCATGTACTCCTGTTCCCTGTAGCCCCCCCACCCCTGCCTCTGTCCTTCATGTAATCCTGTTCCCTGTAGCCCCCCACCCCTCCCTCTGTCCTTCATGTACTCCTGTCCCCTATTAGTGCTTAGTGTTTCATAGCTATGTACGTACACCCTTACCCAGGGGTTCTGTTCACGTCTGGTGCGGTACATATGTATGTACATTTGGTCACGTGGTTCAGGCATGTGGCACAGACTTACAGCTGCTTTGTCAAGACAGGATGCATGACCTTTCACACTATGTAAACTTTTCCAAATTTAGCCAAGACCATCCACATAGTGGATGTGTTCTTGTACTTCCATTGAAACTGCCGAATACGCCTATTTTGGAGTTCCAACATGTACCGGAAGTCACTTTTCTGGTGAAAATATGATCAGCCCTAATGAATGGGCAGCTATTTTATTCATGTTATCCCAGCACACAGGATGCTATCCTACTCTAATACCAGTTGTAATGGACAGATAGCAATGTACACGTAGTCCTTGTCCTACAGCAGACACCTCTGTAGTCCTTGTCCTACAGCAGGTACCTCTGTAGTCCCTGTCCTACAGCAGGCACCTCTGTAGTCCTTGTCCTACAGCAGGCACCTCTGTAGTCCCTGTCCTACAGCAGGTACCTCTGTAGTCCTTGTCCTACAACAGGCACCTCTGTAGTCCTTGTCCTACAGCAGGCACCTCTGTAGTCCTTGTCCTACAGCAGGCACCTCTGTAGTCCTTGTCCTACAGCAGGCACCTCTGTAGTCCCTGTCCTACAGCAGGCACCTCTGTAGTCCCTGTCCTACAGCAGGCACCTCTGTAGTCCTTGTCCTACAGCAGGCACCTCTGTAGTCCCTGTCCTACAGCAGGCACCTCTGTAGTCCTTGTCCTACAGCAGGTACCTCTGTAGTCCTTGTCCTACAGCAGGCACCTCTGTAGTCCTTGTCCTACAGCAGGCACCTCTGTAGTCCCTGTCCTACAGCAGGCACCTCTGTAGTCCTTGTCCTACAGCAGGCACCTCTGTAGTCCTTGTCCTACAGCAGGCACCTCTGTAGTCCCTGTCCTACAGCGGGCACCTCTGTAGTCCCTGTCCTATAGTGGGCACCTCTGTAGTCCTTGTCCTACAGCAGGCACCTCTGTAGTCCTTGTCCTACAGCAGGCACCTCTGTAGTCCTTGTCCTACAGCAGGCACCTCTGTAGTCCTTGTCCTACAACAGGCACCTCTGTAGTCCTTGTCCTACAGCAGGTACCTCTGTAGTCCCTGTCCTACAGCAGGCACCTCTGTAGTCCCTGTCCTACAGCAGGTACCTCTGTAGTCCCTGTCCTACAGCAGGTACCTCTGTAGTCCTTGTCCTACAACAGGCACCTCTGTAGTCCTTGTCCTACAGCAGGCACCTCTGTAGTCCTTGTCCTACAGCAGGCACCTCTGTAGTCCCTATCCTACAGCAGGCACCTCTGTAGTCCCTGTCCTACAGCAGGCACCTCTGTAGTCCTTGTCCTACAGCAGGCACCTCTGTAGTCCTTGTCCTACAGCAGGCACCTCTGTAGTCCTTGTCCTACAGCAGGCACCTCTGTAGTCCCTGTCCTACAGCAGGCACCTCTGTAGTCCTTGTCCTACAGCAGGTACCTCTGTAGTCCTTGCCCTACAGCAGGCACCTCTGTAGTCCTTGTCCTACAGCAGGCACCTCTGTAGTCCCTGTCCTACAGCAGGCACCTCTGTAGTCCCTGTCCTATAGTGGGCACCTCTGTAGTCCTTGTCCTACAGCAGGCACCTCTGTAGTCCTTGTCCTACAGCAGGCACCTCTGTAGTCCTTGTCCTACAGCAGGCACCTCTGTAGTCCTTGTCCTACAACAGGCACCTCTGTAGTCCTTGTCCTACAGCAGGCACCTCTGTAGTCCCTGTCCTACAGCAGGCACCTCTGTAGTCCCTGTCCTACAGCAGGTACCTCTGTAGTCCCTGTCCTACAGCAGGCACCTCTGTAGTCCTTGTCCTACAGCAGGCACCTCTGTAGTCCTTGTGCCTTGTGGCAGGTTTGTCTGTGTAGCGTGCCAACCACAGTTGGGACTAGTACAAAGTTTAATTTAGAGAAGTTTTCTGGATTGATGGAGTTCTGTGGGTATAGCAAATTATAATGAGCAGAACTTGAAGAACATCCGATTAGAGAGGGTTCGGTTTGAGGGCCTTGGCTAGAGAGTCACTGTAGGCAAAATGAGTGAATTCGACAGTTTCTTTTGTTCTGCAGGCAATTTGATCCTAGCGTAGAATCTCATTCCACGTCTGATCCGGGGGATGTGTTCTACCAGTTGAAGCTCCCCCAAGAGAAGGTGCACTGGGTGGATGGGGAGGTGTCTCTAGAAGAGTGTAGACGACATGTTACCATGGTGAGTCATCTGAACTGGCCTTTCACTTTCTACAACACTTCCAGTCTCACTTTGTGTTTCCTTGGACACATGTACTGCAGGAAGGTCAGATTGTGGCCATCGATGGAGAGTGGAGAATGGCTGCCTGCAACCTTGGGAATGAGAGGTACAGTGACTCTCTTTAGTTGTACTGCTTTTGACCTACAGAGGTGCATAGTGTGTGCGCATACGTACGTACTTTGTGCTTCGTCATACTGTATGTGTGCAATCCTGTTGATTGTTTATTGCTGACATGCGTACGTATGTAAAACACATGCACGCATGCACACAAGCACACACACACACACACACACACACACACACACACACAGACACACACACACACACACACACACACACACACACAGACACACACACACACACACACACACACACGAGTGCGCCAACCCATTGTGTGTTTGTCCTCTACTAGGCTGGCTCTTCTACAATTGGCCACAGAAGATGCCATATTCCTCCTGGATACTCTGCTGCTGGAGAAGGTAGTGAGTGAGAGTAAACTGAGGAGGTTTTTGGCAGACCTTCTCACCAGTGACAAGGTGATGAAGCTGGGATATGGAATTGATGGGGACTTCAGGATGTTGGCCAAGTCATGGAATTTTGCTGTAGACATTATTGGCTCACCTAAGAAGATATTGGATTTGCAGCTGTTTGTACCAGCGGTAGGTGTGTGTGTGTGTGTGTGTGTGTGTGTGTGTGTGTGCGTGTGTGTGTGTGTGCGTGCGTGCGTGTGCGTGTGTGTGTGGTTGCGAAGTATAGAGTATCTATGGTGTGTGTGTGTGTGTGTATGTGTGTGTGTGTGTGTGTGTGCATACTTGTGTGTGTGCATGTGTGTACAATAACACGTATCTAAGTACTTACACTCACTCTCTCCACTCACTCTCTCCACTCTGCAGGTCCAGAAAATAGTTGATAAATTCAGTGACATCTCTAGAGCCAAATCAACACCAAGTGGTGATCACTTTGATGAGGAACACGAAGACCATCTCCTCGTAGCAGCAAGGGGGTTGAGCCTCCTTGTGTTGAGGTGCTTTGGTAAGCCTCTTGACAAGTCTCAGCAGCTGTCCGACTGGGAGAGGAGACCTCTTAGACCAGAACAGATGCTTTACGCAGGTGTGAGGGGTGTGAGGGGTGTGAGGGGTGTGTAGTGATAGAAGGAGGGGCTTTGTTTGTGTATTGGGGTGGAGCTTGGTTGTTAGGGGTAGGGCTGTGTTGGTGGGGGAGGGGCTGTGTTGTTATGGAGAGGGACTTGTTGATTGTTTTGCTTGTTCCAAGAAGCAGGTACTCTATTTCGACTCTACTGTACAGTGTACGTATGTGTGTACATGTGTGCATGACGCCCCTGTACATGCGTGTGTGCAGGATGCCCTGTACATGTGTGCAGGATGCCCTGTACATGTGTGCAGGATGCCCTGTACATGTGTGCAGGATGCCCTGTACATGTGTGCAGGATGCCCCTGTACAGGTGTGTACAGGATGCCCTGTACATGTGTGCAGGATGCCTCTGTACATGTGTGTACATGTGTGCAGGATGCCCTGTACATGTGTGCAGGATGCCCTTGTACTTACAGTACGTACGTACGTACATCGTCTGGTGTACCTTAACATACACATGTATTATAGCATGATATAAAACTATCAAGATTTCATTTTCCAAGTTATTACTGTTGTATTAAGATGTCCTTGTCTCCTGTCAGTTTATAGACATCACTTTTAGTCTTAGGATACGTAGTACATATCTCTCTTTCACATGCATGTACACATACATACAGTCGAACCTTGTTAACATGAAACTGCTTAACATGAAATATCTTTTAACATGAAATTCTAGCCAAACCCAAGCCCAAGACCAAGTATAACATGTAGTACTGTTAATATGAAATACTTTTAACATGAAATTTCTGGGTGGTCCACTGAGCTTTGTGTTAACGAGGTTTGACTGTATCTCTCTTTCACATGCATGTACACACACATGCATAATGCACGCACGCACATGCACACACACACACACACACACACACACACACACACACACACACACACACACACGCACGCACGCACATGCACACAGCCCTGGATGCATACTGTCTACTGGAGGTGTATCACTACCTGAGGGAAGAGGCCAGAGCTGTGGATCCCAACTTCGACCCAGCTCCCACTGGACCCTCAACTCAGAAATCAGTTTCAGCTGTTTTTGAAGAAGAGAAGGAAGCAGCTTTGAGACAAGCTCAAGCACAAGCTAATGGCAAACCTCTAGTCACCAACCCTCCTAAGAAGGCAGGCCCTCAAATACGACCTAAAGATCTTCGCATCATAGCAGATACCATGTTCCAAGGTCTGGGTCGGCACCTCAGGATTTGTGGTGTGGATGCAAAGATGCTGTCGAACAATTCATCAACTTATGAGCTGGTGAAGACTAGCATTGCAGAGAACAGAGTGATCCTCACATCAGGAAAGGCCTTCTTCTGGGCTAGAAACAACGTTCCCGACCACCTCTGCTACCATGTACACAGCAAGAAACCCTCCGACCAGGTTAGAGAGGTCTTGGAATATTACGACGTTAAACTAACAGAAAATGATATTTTGAGCAGATGCCAGGTAAGTGTGTTTGGTTCTTGTGCTGTCCTTTGTCTCAACATCCTCCCTGTCCCTGTTTCTTTTCTTCTGGGTAGTTTGTGTTTTAGCATTCACTTCTTCTTTCTTTGCAGCCTACTTCCTGATCCCTTTATATACACTCACTACATCATTTCTTTGTAGTTCACTTCCTGTTTCCCATACATTTCCTTTTTGTTACTTCCTGTATTGATTCACTTCCTATTTCCCATGCATTGCCTTTTTGTTACTTCCTGTATTGACTCACTTCCTGTTTCCCTGCAGGTCTGTAACAACGACCAGTACTGTTTAGTAGCAGCTGCTGACATGTCTGCTATCTTCAAGGCTCTACCCCACCTGGAGTCACCCTCCACTGACAGCGACCAGCTGTCTGATGAGAAGAGAACTTCCAGCCCAAAGAAAGGGAAAAGAAACCGCCTTGCTGGTATCCAAGCAACAAAGTGTTCCCTTGGCAACAGATTAGAAGTGCGAGAAGACAAAGTGTATTTTACTGACAATAATGTCCGTTTGCTGTTGGATGGTGTACCGAGGAAGAAGGTGACAGAAGTTGATGTGTTCTTCATTTGTCAGGAGTGTGGCAAGGTGTTCTGGGAAGGCGGCCATTTTGAGAGAACTTTAAAACGCTACCATCAGTATCTATAGCATGCGGTGCAGTCAACCTCTCACTTCCCACCCGACTTCTGTCCTGACAGTGTGTGACCGTACTTGTTAGTGGATGATGGTTTTGAGTGGCATGACTGTGAATTTTGAACACAATTAAACAGCCTATTGTGTGTGTGTGTGTGTGTGTGTGTGTGTGTGTGTGTGTAGATTTGTGTTTATGACAGTTTATTTATTTGTGATATGTAGTTAGCAGTTTTATGTCACCTAATATTCTTGATTATGTTCAGTTTGTTGTGTACTTGAGTGTTGAGACCATCGCTTCACAAACAGTACTAGCATGTGTTGGTTCTGTGGGTTTGTGGACTGCAATGAATTCTGTCTGTACTCACTTTCTTCCCACATACAATATATGGTAGGCTCACCAGGTGGTGTGTGCCGGGCTCGCTAGGTGCTGTGTGCCGGGCTCGCCAGGTGCTGCGTGCTGGGCTCGCTAGGTGCTGTGTGCTGGGCTCGCTAGGTGGTGTGTGCTGGGCTCCCTAGGTGCTGTGCTGGGCTCGCTAGGTGCTGTGTGCTGGGCTCGCTAGGTGCTGTGCTGGGCTCGCTAGGTGCTGTGTGCTGGGCTCGCTAGGTGCTGTGTGCTGGGCTCGCTAGGTGGTGTGTGCTGGGCTCGCTAGGTGGTGTGTGCTGGGCTCGCTAGGTGGTGTGTGCTGGGCTTGCTAGGTGCTGTGCTGGGCTTGCTAGGTGGTGTGTGCTGGGCTCGCTAGGTGGTGTGTGCTGGGCTTGCTAGGTGCTGTGCTGGGCTCGCTAGGTGCTGTATGCCGGGCTCGCTAGGTGCTGTGTGCTGGGCTCGCTAGGTGGTGTGTGCTGGGCTCCCTAGGTGCTGTGCTGGGCTCGCTAGGTGCTGTGTGCTGGGCTCGCTAGGTGGTGTGTGCTGGGCTTGCTAGGTGCTGTGCTGGGCTCGCTAGGTGCTGTGTGCTGGGCTTGCTAGGTGGTGTGCTGGGCTCGCTAGGTGGTGTGTGCTGGGCTCGCTAGGTGCTGCGTTAGTTCCTACCACTGTCTATGTTTCATGCAAAGGCAGTGATAGGAAAGAATGTAAATACGTCATGTACTCATTAGATTAGTGTTGGGAATAAATATTAAATGTGTAGCAATTAATGTTTGAAAATTTTCATCGATAAAACGGACACCCAAAGTCATTCCTCACATGCATTCAACACAGCATAGACCATCACATGGTAGCACTGGGTTAGGGGCCAGGACTCCAGCAGGGTGGAGTGTGGTCACTAGGACACTCTGGGGGTAGAACTGTGCACTTCTATTTCTTCGTCTTCACTGTCCTCCATGTCTTCTTTGAGAATCATGTCAATTTCTCCAGAGTTGTTGTGGTATCGGGCGTTCTGTGGAGGGGTCACCCGATCTCCCCTGTGTGTGCAGAGGGGGGGGGGGGTGACATTAACATCGACCATACCAACAAACCACCCAATGCACTCACCTTGTTCCAATGGTCAGCACAAAGTAGAACATTCCCAGAAGGAACAGGAGGAGTTGAGCAATAATGGACGACACTGATGCACATATGAAGATGGGGACAGCTGCCCAACTGTGGAGGAGAGGGATTAAACCATGGATAAGAACTTCAGGTAAATTGATAATAACTAGAACAACACAAAACGAAAACCTAAAGATCAAATTTGAAGATTACAAGAGTGTGCAACTGTAAACAAACATGTACACATACTATACACACACACACACACACACACACACACACACACACACACACACACACAAACACACACACACACACACACACACACACACACACACAGACACAGACATACACACACACACACACACACACACACACATACACACACACAAACACACACACACACACATACACACTCACTCACACACACACACACACACACACACACACACACACACACACACAACACACACATACACACACACATTGAGGGAGACTCACGTGCAGTACACTATGGCTCTGATCCATGTGTAAATGTAGGAAGTGAGTTTAATGATCCATTCTAAGTGGGGACTGCAGTATGCGATGAAGGGGGCCTCGATGAAGAGCATGCAGATAGAGAATATGCTGTGGGGAGCAGATGACAACAGACAGTCAACTCTTCATTTTACAAAATAAACGTTATAGAACAAAGTATAAAAATATACAACAATTCACGAAAATACACTACAATAAAAAATAGTATATACACCACAATAATAATAGCATAATACACTACAATAATAGTATAATACACTACAATAATAGTATAATACACTACAATAATAATACTATATACAGAGATACGTATGCAATAGAGCAGAACAGCACAGCTGCACACAATCATGGTCGCCACAAAACAATTGTTAGGGGATTCAACACCAGTGCATGATATACAAAGATATACAGCAATATACAAGACATACACGGCAGTATACGTACAGCCCACATGAAACAATATACCAGACAATAACAGGATACATGGATGTACATACGTGCATATGTATGTATGTACACACACACACACACACACACACAAACACACACACACACTCACACACACGTACACACACACACTCACATCATGAGAAGACCACTTGCTAAACATCTCCCAACACTCCCAAAGCTCCCAAGGAATATTCCAGTTGGTAGGAGAGTCACAATACCACATATCAGCATCACTGCAACCAGAGAAGATCAAAAACTGTACTACAAGACAAGTGTGTGTGTGTGTGTGTGTGTGTGTGTGTGTGTGTGTGTGTGTGTGTGTGCATATGGGGTGCTGTGTACAGGTAGCTAGGGTCGGGGTCCGGGTCCTGTATGGGTGGGTGAGCAGGTGGGTACTGTATGGGTGGGTGAGCAGGTGGGTACTGTATGGGTAGGTGAGCAGGTGGGTACTGCATGGGTAGGTGAGCAGGCGGGTACTGTTTGTATGGGGGGGGGGGGGGGGGGGGGGGGGGTCTGAGATGAGGCAGACAGTATAAAAAAGGAGTTGTTGAGTACGGTGTGTACTGTTGGGGGATGTGTGTAAAGGTGGTGTACTAGGAGTCCATGCACTGTAGTGCTACGTATCTTCGGTAACAAAATTCAAAAGAGTACAATGAACTCAATAAAAATATTGAGTAGCTGAGAACAAGCAGACAAGGTACTTTGCTCTTACCTACTGCCGTACATACGCCTAGCACCCTTGCTAATAACGTACAACACCAAGGAAAGTCGTTCGTACGTTGTCGATTAGTTTGCTGAGTCGTCGTATCCTTGTCGGCCATTTTGAAAGCACTACACTATTTGTTCGACTTTCATTTCCATTTATGAATTTGCAGTGAGAAACTTTAAATTAAAATGGCTGACGGAGATGGTGACTGTGAACCTGCTGCCAAAAAGCAGCGTCTGTACTATGGCAGCTTGGAGGAAGCAGAGAAAGAACGTATTTTAAGGGAAAATGTGGAAGGAGAAGAAGGGACAATTGTTGGCAAGCTTTCTGATGGAATTAAAGCGGGAATCGAAGCTGGGAATATTCACATGGGAAATGGTAGATTCGTGCATATTTTTTTTCTTTAAATGCTGCCTGGTATTGTGTGTTAATTTTACCCTCTATGTAGTTGAGGCTATGGAGTCGTCTTATGCAGAAGCTGTGGACAGGCAAAAGCAAGATTTACTGGAAGTGTTTGAAGCTAGAAAAAGAGTAAGCAGCTGGTTGTGAGTGTTGAGTGAGCAAAAAATGTAGTCTTCATATTATGCTGGAGTGGTTTCTTCAGGAAAATGTTTCATATATTGTGCTATTGTCATCACTGATGCCTAGTGGTGTAGTGCAGATCCTATTCCTCCATTTTTATATGACGTCATTGATCGGTTGGAAAAGGACCAATAAATGACGTCATAAAACTGAAGGAATAGGGTCTATGCTATGCCAGACTAACTGATGCTTGTGTTTAGACTGTTCTGATGATGTGTGTGTACTGTGTCTGCAGGCACGGTCCGTGGTAGTCCCCACAGATGACACACAGGTGAAGGTCAGGCTGAGGGAGCTGGACGAGCCAATATGTATGTTGAGCACATCCTTGTTGGTCATCCTTGCTGCATGTGACTGCTTGAGTGTATGTACACCACCTCAGGTCTCTTCGGAGAGGGGCCAGCAGACAGGAGAGAAAGACTGAGGCAGTTGATTGCAGAAATTGGTGAGGCGGCAAGGAGATGAAATGAGTGGGTTGCCACAGGGGCCAGCAAGGAGGTGAAATGAGTGGGTTGCCACAGGGGCCAGCAAGGAGGTAAAATGAGTGGGTTGCCACAGGGGCTAGCGAGGAGGTGAAAGGGTGTACAAGGTCATAGAATTTATGAATGAGATTTTGGAATATTTTTGCAACATTTTTGTGTTGATTTCAAGATTGTGAGCTTGAGTTATGTACATACGTACTTTTATAGTGGCTTTTCAAATAGGTACAAGAATTTCAGATTTCATTATTTGGCAAAATTCATGGGTTTAATTGGAAATTTTAATGAACGAATATGAAATTTCACTGTTTTATGCACTGTTAGAGTTGTCCGAAATTCTATCATTGTGGTACCTCTCTCAGGTGTACATTTTGCTGTAAATATCATTGAAGTGCTCTCTCCACTGTTACCACATAGTTGAGAGTGGAATAGCTACGGAGCAGAAAGAAGAAAAAGATGAGCAACCTGTTTCTGATATTGTAAGCCAACAAGTACTAATTATGTACGTAGTTATTTTTGCACAAATGGTTGTGCATCTGTTAGTTCCTGATCCACAGGCGGTTTGTGTGTGTTTGTGTGTGTGTTTTGTTCCAATAGGCATTATGTTGCTCCTCTGTTCTCTTCCTCCAGCCCCAGGACTCAGTGTGGTACCACGAAGGACCCTCGGAACTGGAGGAGGCTCGTCTGTGGATAGCCAAGTATTCAGTATCCCGTGCTAAGGAGAGGTTGGAAGCGTCAAGGCAGGAGAGACTCAAACCATCGTCTCACAGAGCAGCCAAACGCCAGGAGACACATAAGCAACTGAGGGTGAGGCTGTGGTGGGCGTGTGTACCACCTGTGTGCTGTGGTGGGTGGGTGTACCCCTGTGTGTCGTGGTGGGCGTGTGTACCCAATGTGTGTCGTGGTGGGCGTGTGTACCCAATGTGTGCTGTGGTGGGCGTGTGTTCCTAGTGTGTGCTGTGGTGGGTGTGTGTACTCCCTGTGTGGTCTGGTGGGCGTGTGTACCCAATGTGTGCTGTGGTGGGCGTGTGTACTCCCTGTGTGGTCTGGTGGGCGTGTGTACCCAATGTGTGCTGTGGTGGGTGGGTGTACCCAATGTGTGCTGTGGTGGGCGTGTGTGCCCAATGTGAGCTGTGGTGTTGTTTGGTATGTATGTATATTCATTGTTGCTGTGAAATGCCTGCATCACAACCATCTCCCCCTCTCGTCCACCCCCTCTTCAGTCACTAACCAACCTCTGTAGTCAGGTGGGGGACAACAGGCCGATATCTTTCTGTCAGTTCTCCCCTGACAGTAAGCTCCTGGCTACTGCATCGTGGAGTGGGCTCTGCAAGCTGTGGTCTGTCCCCGAGTGCAATGAGGTCCGAGTTCTCCGAGGGCACAACGAACGGGTGGGGGCTATTGTGTTCCACCCTCAGGCCACTCTGTCGCAGTCTACAACTTCTCTTAATATGGCATCGTGTGCGGCAGACGGTACCGTCTGTCTATGGGATTTAGAACAGTGCGTATGTTGTCATGGAGACATATGGGGAAGTTCACGGGTTATCTTACACCCTTCCTGTCTCCCCTAGGGAAACCCCCCTAGACGATCTGGATAACCATGGTGACAGAGTTGGTCGAGTGGCATTCCATCCATCTGGAAGATTCCTAGGGACCACCTGGTGAGTGTGCTGTGACCTGGTGAGTGTGCTGTGACCTGGTGAGTGTGCCGTGACCTGGTGAGTGTGCCGTGACCTGGTGAGTGTGCTGTGACCTGGTGAGTGTGCTGTGACCTGGTGAGTGTGCTGTGACCTGGTGAGTGTACTGTGACCTGGTGAGTGTACTGTGACCTGGTGAGTGTGCTGTGCCCTGGTGAGTGTGCTGTGCCCTGGTGAGTGTGCTGTGACCTGGTGAGTGTACTGTGACCTGGTGAGTGTGCTGTGCCCTGGTGAGTGTACTGTGACCTGGTGAGTGTGCTGTGACCTGGTGAGTGTGCTGTGCCCTGGTGAGTGTGCTGTGACCTGGTGAGTCTGTACTCTGTGCACTGCATTGAGCTGACAGCAGCAGATGTTCTCCTGAAGAGGTCACACCAGGTGTCAAGTCTACATTGGTTGTACATGATGCAGAGGGTGTATACAGTTGGTGTGGACCTTGGAGGGAGTGTAGGTAGCAGATGTGTGCGGGGACTGCTGTAACCCTGTGTGTATCAGGGGTTTAGAGTGCATACATGTGTCAATGGTAGCAGTGATATGCAGTCCTACTCTCCACCATGTCCTGTACAGCTTTGACAATTCCTGGAGGCTCTGGGATCTGGAGGCCAAACAGGAACTGCTGTTCCAGGCAAGTCGGTCCTGTTAACATGTGCTTGTGTATGTGTTGCTGTTAATATGTTTGTTTCTTGATATTGGCATATTTATTTGATGATGTTGACATTTTGATTTGTATGTTGCTGGTGTTGACATGTTGGACTTGGCTTGACAGTACCCTCTTGGACCCTGTAGGAAGGACACTCACGAAATGTCTATGATATAGCCTTCCACCCTGATGGTTCTCTCTGTGGTACAAGGTGTGTGTGTGTGTGTGTGTGTGTGTGTGTGTATGTGTGTGTGTGTGTGTGTGTGTGTGTGTGTGTGCGTGCACGTGTGTGTGTGTGTGTGTGTGTGTGTGTGTGTGTGTGTGTGTGTGTGTGTGTGTGTGTGTGTGTGCGTGCACGTGTGTGTGTGTGTGTGTGTGTATGTGTGTGTGCACATGCATGTGTGTGTGTGTGTGTGTGTGTGTGTGTGACATTTTGTGTGTGTGTGTGTGTGTGTGTGTGTGACACCCATGTGTGCTGAACTAGTGACTGTGTTGGGTTTCTTATTGTACATGGAGTATGTGTGTATGCCCTGCAGTGTGTGTGTATGCCCTGCAGTGTGTGTGTATGCCCTGCAGTGTGTGTGTATGCCCTGCAGTGTGTGTGTATGCCCTGCAGTGTGTGTGTATGCCCTGCAGTGTGTGTGTATGCCCTGCAGTGTGTGTGTATGCCCTGCAGTGTGTGTGTATGCCCTGCAGTGTGTGTGTATGCCCTGCAGTGTGTGTGTATGCCCTGCAGTGTGTGTGTATGCCCTGCAGTGTGTGTGTATGCCCTGCAGTGTGTGTGTATGCCCTGCAGTGTGTGTGTATGCCCTGCAGTGTGTGTGTATGCCCTGCAGTGTGTGTGTATGCCCTGCAGTGCGTTTGATGGCTGTGCTCGTCTGTGGGATGTGAGGAGTGGGAAGTGTGTCCTGCTGTTGGATGGCCATCTCAAAGGTGTTCTCACTGTCGGCTTCTCTCCTCTTGGGTGCGTGCGCAGATCCTGACTACTGAGCCTCTGTCATTGGTGTTTTTA
>CAUJGJ010000083.1:4246600-4254100 GCA_963170055.1 Halisarca cf. caerulea
CTGCAGACTGCACAGTTCCTACACACAACCTCTCTACTGCAGACTGCACAGTTCCTACACACAACCTCTCCACTGCAGACTGCACAGTTCCTACACACAACCTCTCCACTGCAGACTGCACAGTTCCTACACACAACCTCTCCACTGCAGACTGCACAGTTCCTACACACAACCTCTCCACTGCAGACTGCACAGTTCCTACACACAACCTCTCCACTGCAGACTGCACAGTTCCTACACACAACCTCTCCACTGCAGTGCACAGTTCCTACACACAACCTCTCCACTGCAGACTGCACAGTTCCTACACACAACCTCTCCACTGCAGACTGCACAGTTCCTACACACAACCTCTCCACTGCAGACTGCACAGTTCCTACACACAACCTCTCCACTGCAGACTGCACAGTTCCTGTACACACAACCTCTCTACTGCAGGTTTTGAGATAAACTTTGAATCAGTAAGTTCAGTCTTCTCAACAACCAATGGTGTACCATACGACTTTGAGTCCATCATGCACTACAGCGCAGTGGCCTTCTCCTCCAATGGGCAACTGACCATCTCTCCACTACCCCCAGGGGTCAGCCCTTCTGTGTTGGGACAGAGGGAAGTAATGACATCCTTGGACATACAACACGTCAATGCCCTCTACTGCGATGTGTAAGCTTCTGCAGCATCTCTGTTTTGTCAACATGCACACCAACACTCCTATTGTCATCACAGCTGTCACCATCACTGCTGTCACCATCACCACTGTCACCATCACCCCTTTCACCATCACTGCTCTCACCATCACCACTGTCACCATCACCACTGTCACCATCACCACTGTCATCATCACCCCTGTCACAATATCACTGTTGTGGTTAAACACTACTATGACAGTGGTAGTGTTGGTGGTACTGGTATCAGTGCAAGTGTGAGTGAGGGTGCTGGCGGTGATGATGCTGTTAGTGATAGTCATCCCATACATCCCATAGTGACAGTGGTTCATGGTCCACATGGTCCTCATGGACCAGCTGTTCCCGGACCTGCAATGGAGGGATCAGAACACGGCAAAGAAGCTGCTCTCAAGCCAGTTGTGAAGGAGAGAACTACCAGGAGGAGATGTGTGGCCAAGAGCCTTGTCAAGGGAGAAGTGAGTCTACCAATGCTTGGGTGTGTGCTTGGGCAAGTTTGTATGTATGTCTCTACTGATGTATGCAGTGTGTGTGTGTGTGTGTGTGTGTGTGTGTGTGTGTGTGTGTGTGTGTGTGTGTGTGTGTGTGTGTGTGTGTGTGTGTGTGTGTGTGTGTGTGTGTGTGTGTGTGTGTGTGTGTGTGTGTGTGTGTGTGTGTGTGTGTGTGTGTGTGTGTGTGTGTGTGTGTGCATTACGTATTTGTCTGCGTGTATACCCACATACAAATGAAGCTGCCTGTGCAAGAATCTACTCTACAAACTCCTCAATGCATAGTGTATTGTGGAGTTTGTAGAATAGATTCTTGGAAATACGTATCCAATAATTCATTAATTGTCATGGTTTTTTTGTGATAATCCCAAACCACACAACCAGTACTTGATCGTGTCATGACGTTGCCATGGCAACGGTCATGGTCAAGTGTTACAGGGCAAGTGCAGTCCCACCACATATGTACGTATTTTAGAGTCTGGTTCCTCGAGATTGAGTTGTATACATAAACACATTACAACTGTTTTATGGTGTTATGTGCCCCATCTCCGCCCTCCAGGAGCACGCTGGAGCCAGTGGTCTGTGTGGGGAGGGTGCAGTGCTTCGTGTGAGGGTGGACGGCAGGGCCGCATGAGGACCTGTCTAATCAGTCTTCTGTGCAGAGGGTCCAGTGTCGAGTACCGTGACTGCAATACACAACTGTGCCCAGGTCAGGAGAGTGTGTGTGCGGTTGGGAGAGTAGGGTGTGGTTGGGAGAGTAGGGGTGTGGTTGGGAGAGTAGGGTGTGGTTGGGAGAGTGGGGTGTGGTTGGGAGAGTGGGGGTGTGGTTGGGAGAGTAGGGTGTGGTTGGGAGAGTAGGGTGTGGTTGGGAGAGTAGGGGTGTAGTCAGGAGGATGGGGGTGTGGTTGGAAGAGTAGGGTGTGGTTGGGAGAGTAGGGGTGTAGTCGGGAGGGTGGGAGTTTGGTCGGGAGAGCGGGGTGTGGCTAGAAGAGTAGGGGTGCATGTGGTCAGGAGATTAGGGGTGTGGTCAAAAGAGTGGGGTGTGGTCAGGAGAGTGGAGTGTGGTCAGCACAGTGGGTGTGTGGTTGGGGGAGTATTGTGTGTTTTAAGGGTGGTGTATGTATCATGTGTGTTTTGACTGTCCATGAAATTTTGTTTAGGTCCTGCTCTGAGCCAGTGGGGGAGTTGGACCGGGTGCTCATCATCATGTCGTCCTGGGATACGGTATCGGCAACGTATGTGTGAGAATGGTGTTTCCTGCTCAGGTGAACTTGTGGAAAGTCAGTACTGCAACCTCAGTGTGCCCTGTACTGGACAGACAGGTGGGCCACTATGATGCAACTTGAGGCTAGCATTTTGCAATTGTGTGATGTGATGATGCAATAAATTTGTCTGAAGGTTTACCAGTTGGTGAGTGGAGTGAATGGAGTTCCTGTACCAGGAGTTGTGGGGGTGGGGTGAGGAGTAGGCATCGGTGTGATGCATTAGAAGCTTGTGAAAGTGAAGAAGAGAAATGCAATGATCAACCTTGCAACCCTGAGCCTCAGCTACAAGGTGTGTGTGTGTGTGTGTGTGTGTGTGTGTGTGTGTGTGTGTGTGTGTGTGTGTGTGTGTGTGTGTGTGTGTGTGTGTGTGTGTGCATGCATGGGACACTAACAGAGCCCTCACCCTCAACAACAGGTCTGGTCTCTGAGGGATGCTACTACCTCACATCCAACAATCAAGAGCTGGTGTCCCTGGAGAGGATGGCTGCAGACCTCACTGATGATGCTCGCTCCAGGACAGAGCCGATCAGGAAGTGTGGCTTGGCTGCTCACAGATACGGACATCTCCGGTTTGCATTGTTGCTAGGCAACTGCATAGCAGGTGGAAACACAAGTGAAGCTTTCACAAGATCTGGTTCATCTGTTTTGTGTGAAGGTGGTATTGGTGGCCATTTTAATGATGTCATTTTTGCAATGAATGTATACCAGATTACTAATGAGAGCCAATTCACAACTTCAGCTCAATTCTCAGCAGCGGGCAGTGCAGCTGAACAGGCCTTCACGTCAAACATGTGGCACATGTTGCTCTCAAACATCATATTCTTCACTGTCTGTCTTCTAATGGTCTGACCGTCCTTGGTTGTGTGCATGTGTGTGCATGCATGTGTCCTTAGATTGTCTAGTTTTTTTGGCAATATATGTACTGAGAAATGTATATTCACTCTCTCTCTGCGTGTGTGTGTGTATGTATACGTGCATGTGTGTGTGTGTGTATATATGTGTGTGTGTGTGTGTGTGCACGTGTGTGTGTGTGTGCATGTGTGTACAGTATGTGTGTGTGTGTGTGTACATATTCTTTATTCATGTTAAGTTTATTGGATGCAATAATTATTATACATAATGTGAATGAATATTAGTTATGTGATGTGCAGCATCAATTTTGCAAACTTAACATGATAATTACAATGTTTGTTGATATGTTCATCAAATCACAAATAAAACTGCGTAAGATTAAAATTCATAAAAACTCTAGAGAAAGTGTTGTTTGTGATCAAGTGGAGTAGAGAGCGCGGGAGAATGTCCTGTAGTCGAGAGCCCCAGGGACAGCCCCTGGACCTCTGTATGGCTTCATGTGCTTGACGCAGAACGCCACATGCTCGCTGGAAAGTACCTTGATACCAAAAATAGACCATGCAATTAAACAGTGCAATGATCATACAATTCTCATGTGAGGATCGTGTGATTGTCATGTGATCTTACTTGTTTGAGCTGTGCCTCAGTGACAAACGGCTTGTCCCCTCCTTCAGTGATGGTCTTGAAGGCCTCCTCCACTTCCTGTACTGAATCAACGTTCTCCGTCTCTCGACTGATCATGAAGGTCATGTAGTCCTCCTTCGTGATGTGGCCATTTCTGGTGAGAAAATAACATCCTCATCAACAACATGACATCCAGTAAAAAACAGTAACAACACAATTGTCAATAAACATTTCTGTACACAAAAGCAAATCAAATTTGTCACCAATTTTTGATTATTATTCAATCTGGTGAGATAGACCAACCTGTTGGGGTCCACTCTATCCAAAATAGCTTCAAACTCAGGATCTGTTTGCCCTTCCTCGACCACCGCCAAGTCACAGCCCAGAGATCGAAGACAGGCCTTGAATTCATGGTACTCGAGTTGGCCACTCTTGTTTCGATCAAAGTAATTAAATGTTTGATTAATCTCTTTAATCTGTTCCTCTGATACTCCTGTTGTGTTCCTGAAGATCAAAACAATACTGTACAGTTGTTCCTTGTTCACTTTACAGTGGGTGCATTCACATTATCCTCGTCAGTAATACACCCACACACACACACAGCACACACACACACACACACACACTCACACACACATGTACACACACACATACACACACACACACACACACACACACACACATACACACACACGTGCACACACGCATACACACACATACACACACACACACACATACACACACACACACACACACACACACACACACACACACACACACACACGTGCGCACACGCATACACACACACATACACACACATACAACCCTCCTCCTTACTTGGCTTGAATCTGATGTTCTAAGCTGTGTTGTATCCTGAGTGCTAGTTGCCCCAGCTGGTCCCACTGCTGGGCCAAGCTGACGGTTGTGTGCTCTGTATACCGGTTGTCCAAGATCATGGCCTTCTCCATCTGCGCTCCAAGTTCCTCTATCCTTCTTAAGCCTTCCTTCCTCGACAAGACCTCTCTGGCCTTCATCTGGGGGAAGAGAGGAGCACAGCAACAACATTGAGTCACAAATATTGCACACGTTAAAACGTTCATGTAATGCATAAAAGATGAGGTGTTACAAAGTTTAACTGAGAAATGTCCACAGTTTTCCATAAATACATAAAGAAGCTGATGTGATTGCTGAAGTACGTGAAAGTGTGAATTTAAAATCTTCTTTAGTGAGATTTGAATAAAATGAACATTAAACCTTTGCAACAGCACAGATCCACTCCCTACCTTGACAGACTCCAGCTGGTGTTCAAGCGTACCAGTCAGTTCACTGCAAGCTGTCCTCGTCTCACTCAACCAGGAGTGGAAGGCGTTTGCCTGTTGAGCAAAGGATCGTCGCATATCGTCATTTTGGTCTTGACGCTGACTCTCCTTTGTTAACTCTCTGTCCCTCTCCTGGTGTGTAATGGGGAGAGGGTGTGATGGTATGTGTGTGTGTGTGTGTGTGTGTGTGTGTGTGTGTGTGTGTGTGTGTGTGTGTGTGTGTGTGTGTGTGTGTGTGTGTGTGTGTGTGTGTGTGTGCATATGTACGTGTGTGTGTGTATGTGCAAACCTTGATAACTCGTTGCAGATGCTGCCAGTGGTCGTCCAGTGAGTCCATTGTGAACCAGGTGTATCTAGAAGGGGTTGAAACTGGTACAGGTGGGCAATGTCACATGGTGATCACATGACTCACGGGTTAGTTGTGACGCGATAGGTCTTAATCTGTCTGTCCAGTGTACTCAACTGCTTCAGCTCATTCCTGTACTGAGTTAGTGTGGCTTGGAACTGAGTGTGGGCTTCTCTCAAACTCTGAGAGGGTAAAAGGTCAGTGGGTGGATGTGTGCTGGAGGTCAGTGGGCGAATGCGCTGGAGGTCAGTGGGTGGATGTATATCATTAGCAACTCAGTGAGGCCCTGTTCCCCCAAAGGCCCAGTGGGCTACTGTTTCCTAAAGGCCCAGTGGGCTACTGTTTCCCAACTTAAGGCCCAGTGGGCTACTGTTTCCTAAAGGCCCAGTGGGCTACTGTTTCCCAACTTAAGGCCCAGTAGGCTACATTTCCTAAAGGCCCAGTGGGCTACTGTTTCCCAACTTAAGGCCCAGTAGGCTACATTTCCTAAAGGCCCAGTGGGCTACTGTTTCCTAAAGGCCCAGTGGGCTACTGTTTCCCAACTTAAGGCCCAGTAGGCTACATTTCCTAAAGGCCCAGTGGGCTATGTGTACTGTTTCATGAGAGCCTATGGGGTACTGTTACACACCTTGATCTCCTCTACCGAGTTGCATCGCACTGGGTCAGTGAGATCCTCCTCGGCATCCTCCATCCAGCTCTGAAAGGCAGAGGCTCTCTTCGCAAACTGAAGGAAGAGCTCCTCCACTTTCTCAAACTGCTCAAGGGAACGTTCTAACCTCTTCTTGCGGCTGTCGCTGTCTCCCTTGAGCTTCTCCCACCTTTACAAGAGATGGAGAAATACTCTGTCACCTTACACAGAACAGGGGACACCAGCAAGGGGTGGGAGTGAACATGGACACCAGGATTGGTTGAGGTGATATGGTATTTAATGCTCTTACTTCTTCATGACGTCCTCATATCTTTGTCTGATCTGAGGCACTTTTGAGTGCTTTTCTCTGTACAGTTTCTCCTTCATTGAGCTAAGGTTGGTGATGCTGTCCTGTTCAAAGGCGTTCAGACCAGCTTCAAATGCTTCCTGCAACAGAAGCACACACCTGTCAGCATGCACCATTGTACAAGGGGAGTTGCTATGGTTACCTGCTTGGCAAGAAGACCTTGTACTGAAGCAATGTCCCTTCCAAAGTCTTCGGACTTAACTTGTCCCTCCTTGCTCCCTGTGGAAGACACACCCGTGTTATGGGTACCTACTTTAGTGAATACACCCACTTCATGGGCCACACCCACTCAGCAGATGTGCCCACTTTAGTAGCCACACCCACTTAGCAGACATGTCCACTTCAGCAGACACACTCACATCAAGGGACACACCCACTTTGGAGGACACACCCACTTCATGGAACACACCCACACACAGTGACACATGATATATTGGAGGACTCACGTATCCAGGAGTCCACCAGATCAGCGTTCCAAGTGAATTCCAAATATGCAGCATTTGCATCCAAAGATCTCTTCTTCGCTTCCACAGCTGCTTCCAATTCAGCCATTTTGGTCTATACCATTGTCATGGCAACACCACAATGGCAACAGTACACACTGCAATACAAGTCTGAATGATTTTACCTTGAGCTCTGCCAATCGCTTGGCAATATTCTCTGCTTGAAAGTTCCCCTGTGAAAACACATCTCAACTCATCCCAGCACACATGGTACACACAGTACACACAGTACACACAGCACACACACACACACACAGTACACACAGTACACACAGTACACATACAGTACACACACACACACACACACACACACACACACACACACACACACACACAAAATGAAGTGTTTCCACTCTTCCTTGGGATTCACTCTGAGATTCTATATATAGCACTTGTCAACCTCCAACTCTACATGTTCCCAACTCTA
>CAUJGJ010000083.1:4259100-4281600 GCA_963170055.1 Halisarca cf. caerulea
ACATACAGAACAACAAATGAACACTCTACACTCAGCAGTGGCACACCTGAAGGTCTCTGCTTTGCTCGAGACGATTCTTACGTTTCTGCCAAGATCTGTACAGAACAAGACGGACATATGTACATATAATGGTATCGTGGAAATAACAATTCAGTCTTGACTATGTCTACAACACTTCAGTCTAGTCTACTGCTCCTGATCAAGCTTTACTGCCGCAAGTGAGCAGAACACACCCACAACACAACTCCTCACTTCTCCAAGGCTTTCCTCTCCTCTTTGACCGAGTCCAACATGTCTTGGATGTCCCCTGAAGCATAATGCCTACCACTCAGCAGTTGCATCCCAAAGGTCTCAAAGGAATGGAAGTTCCCAGCTCGAGCCTCTATCTCAGCTTTGTGTTTCTGTGGGAGTAAGCAACACGTGACAGCCCACCAGTGACACCATGTGATCACACCCACCCACACACATGCACACCCACCCACACACACATGAAAGGTGCATGGGGGGTGTATGAGGTGGACACTGAGGACAGACTACATGGCTAGACTACATGGCTAGACAACATGGCTAGACAACATGGCTAGACAACATGACTAGACTACATGGCTGGACAACATGGCTAGACAACATGGCTAGACAACATGACTAGACTACATGGCTGGACAACATGGCTAGACTACATGGCTAGACAACATGGCTAGATTACATGGCTAGACTACATGAGACTATGGCTAGACGACCTCACCTGATGTCCAGCCAACAAGGCCTCAGCATTTGCTACATCTTTTGCTTGTTCATCAGATGAGACCAGAGCACTCATGGAGTTCAGCCATCCCATAATGTCTCTACAGCAACAGTAGCAAGGTTTAGCATAACGTTTAAACGCTACGTAGGAAGCTGATAGGTACGTTCGAAATTTAGTATGTTTTTGGTTTTAGCAACGTCTAATACTTTTTACGTAATGTTATAGCGACATAGAATGATGACGAAGAGCTTTTTGCAAGTTTTTGGCGATTCTGAGAGAAATTTGGGCCATGAAGATGTTCAGAAACGGAACGCTAGGCTGAAGAGCAGCAATTAGAGGAGTAATGGAGGGAGCATCAACACGAGCCTTATAACGTAGAGCAAGAACGTACTAAGATACCTTGATACGTCGAAACCGTTACTAAGAACTTTCTAATTTTCCGCGCGAAACGTAGTAAGCTTATTACGTAACGTTTTACGTAGTGCTAAACCTCTCTAGTATCCACGTAGAGGAACAGATTGAGAAATGTAGCACACACACACACACACACACACACACACACACACACACACACACACACACACATGCACACACACACACACACACACACACACACACACACACACACACACACACACACACACACACACATGCACACACACACACACACCTGTAGTTGCTGGCCAGCCTCTGCAGGTCTCCTGCATCCTCCAACTTTCCTTTCCTTTGTCCAGACTACAAGTGACAGGAAGCAGTGGAATCTCCAGACACAGGAAGCACAAGAGCACAGGAAACACATGAACACAGGAAGTACAGCAAGTATAAGGAAGTACAGGAAGTGCTCCGACTACAGGAAGTACAGGTGGCAAAGGAGGAACAGGAGCTGTGCCTAACTTCAAAGTAGTATAGTTACTATGGGAAGAACAGGTCATGCTGAAAGGACAAGTAATGCTGTGAGGACAGGAAATACATGAAGTACAGGAAGTGATTCAAGTACAGGAAGTGATTCAAGTACAGGAAGTGTTGGATGTAAGACGATAAGATACTAATCTACTTGCACAAACCTTTGCCTTGAGAGTAGCCCATGCGTCGTTGACCTCTTTCTCCTTCAGTTTGATCAACCTGATGTTCCCTGGTTGAGACCTTACCAGCCGCTCTGCATCTTGGCCAAGACTACGAACCTATAGAACATGTGGTTACACACACTACATCAGCAAATCATTCTAAAGATGGCCGCCCCTCTACCCTCACCTTGTCCTCTAGAGCAGCCAGATCCCTCTCCAGTGCTTCGTGCTTCCTCTGAAGAGCTTGGACACTGGCCAGATCTCTACCACAGTCGTCTGTGGACAGAGCAGCATCCTTCTCGGTGATCCAACCCTTGGTTTCATCAGCATCTCTATGACAACAATAACAAAATGGCTGACCCTCTGCCTCCCATACCCAACACACTTGCACACCTTATGAAAGCATGTAACTCCCGGAAACTGTCCAAATTGTCCTTTCTTTTCACAGCAAGGTTGGTGAGGTTCTCATAGTGTTGGTTCAGTGTCTGTACATCGCAACACACAAAGTGCAAGTTAAGACATGGTGGAGTGTCGTAGTACTCCAAATGTACAGATGATGTGGAAACAAAATGGCGGAATAGGGATTTGCACTTACATAATGGTGTTCATGTACTACGGTTGAGCACAGTGGCACACTCCACTACGGTTGAGCACAGTGGCACACTCCACTACGGTTGAGCACAGTGGCACACTCTACTATGGTTGAGTACAGTGGCACACTCCACTACGGTTGAGCACAGTGGCACACTCTACTACGGTTGAGCACAGTGGCACACTCCACTACGGTTGAGCACAGTGGCACACTCTACTAAGGTTGAGCACAGTGGCACACTCCACTACGGTTGAGTACAGTGGCACACTCCACTACGGTTGAGCACAGTGGTACACTCTACTACGGTTGAGCACAGTGGCACACTCCACTACGGTTGAGCACAGTGGCACACTCTACTACGGTTGAGTACAGTGGCACACTCTACTACAGGTTGCTTGCTATCATTTGAACTCACTTCAACTTGGGATTGAATAACGTCTGATTCCGTGTGTCCTTCATCAAGCAAGCCTTGAGCCATCTCACCCACCTTGACCATCCTTCCTTCGCTGGTCATCAGGTCTTTCATAAACTCATCAAACTTCTTGATCAGGACAAGAACATGATCCAGGTCCTTTCCTAGTTCATCAGAACTGGCCACTGCTTCCTGGAGAGAACGATAGAGGTGTGTGAACAGTACACTCCTGGAGAGGAGTGGAGGTGTGTGAACAGCACACTCCTGGAGAGGAGTGGAGGGGTGTGAACAGTACACTCCTGGAGAGGAGTGGAGGTGTGTGAACAGTACACTCCTGGAGAGGAGTGGAGGTGTGTGAACAGTACACTCCTGGAGAGGAGTGGAGGTGTGTGAACAGTACACTCCTGGAGAGGAGTGGAGGTGTGTGAACAGCACACTCCTGGAGAGGAGTGGAGGTGTGTGAACAGTACACTCCTGGAGAGGAGTGGAGGTGTGTGAACAGCACACTCCTGGAGAGGAGTGGAGGTGTGTGAACAGTACACTCCTGGAGAGGAGTGGAGGTGTGTGAACAGCACACTCCTGGAGAGGAGTGGAAGTGTGTGAACAGCACACTCCTGGAGAGGAGTGGAGGTGTGTGAACAGCACACTCCTGGAGAGGAGTGGAGGTGTGTGAACAGCACACTCCTGGAGAGAGCGAGTGGAGGTGTGTGAACAGCACACTCCTGGAGAGGAGTGGAGGTGTGTGAACAGTACACTCCTGGAGAGGAGTGGAGGTGTGTGAACAGTACACTCCTGGAGAGGAGTGGAGGTGTGTGAACAGCACACTCCTGGAGAGGAGTGGAGGTGTGTGAACAGTACACTCCTGGAGAGGAGTGGAGGTGTGTGAACAGCACACTCCTGGAGAGGAGTGGAGGTGTGTGAACAGTACACTCCTGGAGAGGAGTGGAGGTGTGTGAACAGCACACTCCTGGAGAGGAGTGGAGGTGTGTGAACAGTACACTCCTGGAGAGAGCGAGTGGAGGTGTGTGAACAGCACACTCCTGGAGAGGAGTGGAGGTGTGTGAACAGTACACTCCTGGAGAGGAGTGGAGGTGTGTGAACAGTACACTCCTGGAGAGGAGTGGAGGTGTGTGAACAGTACACTCCAAAGCACAAGAAACAAAGTCTGGAGCAAATGCATAAGTGGCAGAACTATCAAAACTGACTAATCAAAGGATGGTTTGGCCACTTCAGTAAGTATCCGAGTTATCCTAACACTGTGCATAAATATACAGAGTTATCCTAACACTGTACATGAATACACAGAGCTATCCTAGCATTGCACATGAACATACAGAGTTATCCTAAACACTATGATTGAATAATCCTAACAGTACGCATGAATATACAGAGTTATCCTAACATTCTGCACAAACATACAGAGTTATCCTGGAGCACACCTTGTCTCCAATCCATGAGTGGAGTTCGTTGACCTCTCTCTTCAGCTCATGAAGCTTCAACGACTCCTCCAAACGATGCTTTCTGTCTTTAGCCAGTCTCACAAGACTCGTGTACCTACAGACAACACACGGTTGACACACCCACTGCAATGTGACACACCCACACTACACCACCAGTCTCACAAGACTCGTGTACCTACAGACAACACACGGTTGACACACCCACTGCAATGTGCCACACCCACACTACACCACCAGTCTCACAAGACTCGTGTACCTACAGACAACACACGGTTGACACACCCACTACAATGTGCCACACCCACACTACACCACCAGTCTCACAAGACTCGTGTACCACAGACAACACACGGTTGACACACCCACTACAATGTGCCACACCCACACTACACCACCAGTCTCACAAGACTCGTGTACCTACAGACAACACACGGTTGATACACCCACTACAATGTGCCACACCCACACTACACTCACTTCCCCTTGATAGCTTGCTGCCGTTGGGTAACTGTTTCCTGTTCGTCAGACCCTCCCATATCTAGTCCACCATTTTGTGCTCCTTGTGTGGGTGGGTCCACTCTCCTCACATACACAGCTGGGATGAACCCCTGGCGGTCACCATTCTCCACCTTCCACCAATCCTGACAGTGTACAACACATGTTGCCAATGACGACACATCTCAAAAGCTCAACCTGCTCAGGATCTCACCTTATTCACAGCATTGAGGATAACCATTACATCACCCTTCTTCATGGGGATTTCCCTGTGTGTTTTTGGCTTGTAGTCATACATAGCCATTGCATACTGCTTGCTTCCAGGGGGTGGGGCCTGTTTGGAGGCACTGGTCCCTAAACACTTCTTACTCTGCTCATTGAGAGAGGAGATCTGAGTAGCAAATCCATCAACATCTGCCAACACAGCTTCATGCTTCTTTGAGAGGGCCTGGGCGAGGCAGGAGGGAGGGAGGGAGGGATGATGTGAACAACATTAATAACAAATCACAGCAGTAGAATAGAAACAGTATCATGGCAACAGTATCATAGCAACAATGTCATGGCAACAGTGTCATGACAACAGTATCATAGCAACAGTAGCATATATAGCAACATCTGAAAAGATGCCAAGATGGATGAGTTGATGGCAATCACGGTCACAGACACAATGTCTCACTCGAGCACTGTCTTCATCTTTCCCATAGTCGTTGTTTGAAACAACTGGTTCCTTCTCCTTCATCCAAGACTCCGCCTCTGTTGCCATGGCATAGTACTGCTGCACCTTCATTGACTCCTCCAAATCACGTTTCCTCCTCTCAGCTTCCTCCTGGGGGGGGGGGGGGGGGGGGATGATGGACTTTTAAATGTATACACATGACTGGATGTCTTGGCAATTAAGACTAACCTTCAGTTTGGCCCATCTCGTCTTCAGATCCTGAATTCTCTTACTGACTTCCTGGTTGCCATAGTGACCTTGTGCTATCATGGCTTCCCCACCAGAGAAGACAGCAGCAATTCGTCCATCATGTGAGTTAATTTCCCCCTGTGGTGGGAGGAGCATAGTGGGGGAGTGAGTGAGAAGGTGAGAGTGGGAGGGGTGGTGGGTGTAGCAGAGTGGAAGGGTTGGTGGGGGGGGGCAGGTGTAGCAGAGTGGAAGGGTTGGTGGGAGGGGTACATGGGTGTAGCAGAGTGGAAGGGTTGGTGGGAGGGGCAGGTGTAGCAGAGTGGAAGGGTTGGTGGGAGGGGTACATGGGTGTAGCAGAGTGGAAGGGTTGGTGGGAGGGGTACATGGGTGTAGCAGAGTGGGAGGGTCGGTGGGAGGGGCAGGTGTAGCAGAGTGGGAAGGTTGGTAAAGGGGTTGGTGGGAGGGGCAGGTGGGAGGGGTAGGTGGGTGTACAGTAATGGGATGTCAGTAGTAGTAGCACAGAGGAAGTGGACAAGTTGTCATGAACTTACAATTAGTGCTTGATGTCTCTTGATCAGTCGCTGAACACTGCTCAAGTCTTTTCCTAAAGGAATGTAGACACAGTATCAAAGTCACAGTTAATCTGTAATGATATTCATACCCACCTCTGGTGGTTGAGTTGACTTGTGATTGTCTGTCCCTGATCCAGGAGACCTCGTCAGCTACGTCTCTTAGGAACTGCTGGAGCTTCATTGACTCCTCAAGTTTGGCCCTCCTTGCAGCCGTGGGACCCTGGGGGTGGGAATGGTGAGAGTGGGGGTTGTGGGAATGGGGATGGTGAGAGTGGGGGTTGTGGGGATGGGAATGGTGAGAGTGGGGGTTGTGGGGATGGGAATAGTGAGAGTGGGGGTTGTGGGGATGGGAGTGGTGAGAGTGGGGGTTGTGAGGATGGGAGTAGTGATCGAGGATAGGAGTAGTGAGGATGGGGAGGATGGAAGTAGTGAGGATGGGAGTAGTGAGGATGGGGTAGTGAGGATAGGAGTAGTGAGGATGGGGAGGATGGGAGTAGTGAGGATGGGGTAGTGAGGATGGGAGTAGTGAGGATGGGGTAGTGAGGATGGGGTAGTGAGGATGGGAGTAGTGAGGATGGGGTAGTGAGGATAGGAGTAGTGAGGATGGGGTAGTGAGGATGGGAGTAGTGAGGATGGGGTAGTGAGGATGGGAGTAGTGAGGATGGGGTAGTGAGGATGGGAGTAGTGAGGATGGCGTAGTGAGGATGGGAGTAGTGAGGATGGGGTAGTGAGGATGGCGTAGTGAGGATGGAAGTAGTGAGGATGGCGTAGTGAGGATGGGAGTAGTGAGGATGGGGTAGTGAGGATGGGGAGGATGGAAGTAGTGAGGATGGCGTAGTGAGGATGGGAGTAGTGAGGATGGGGTAGTGAGGATGGAAGTAGTGAGGATGGAGATGGTGAGAGTGGAGAGGATGGGGATTGTGAGGATGAGTCAATGAAGAGATATTAAAAAGACCGCACTACCTTCTAACTCTCAGTATCAGAAGCTGCCTCACCTGAAGGCTGCTGTATCTAGTGGACAGTGACTTCTGCTTCTGTTGGATTCCTTTCGCATCAAAGTGTTGAGCATCCACGAAGTCTTTAGCTTTGGCCGACAGATCATCCACTCTATCCTGCGCAGTTGGTTACAACATGGCTCAAAGGATGACGACATACGCATGGGCTTACATGGTTGAACATGATGCGTTACACTCTCATTTTCCCAATAAGACCACGCCTGTTGACCACACTCACTGACCACACCCACAGAGCACACTGACTAATGACACCCACTCACTACACCCACCAATCAAACTCACTGACCACACCCACTAACCACACCCACAGGTCAACTCACCGACCACACTTGCCAACCATACACTTACCTGATGTGAGCGAATGTCCTTTTCGAGCAAATCATGTCTTTTCTGCAAACTCTGAACGCTCATCAGATCCTAGGACATGGATGGGGTAGAAACACGCTTCATTGAACTCCAATGATATTGCACCATCAAACACACCCATACCGACACACCTACTGTACCCATGCCGACACACCTACTGTACCCATGCCGACACACCTACTGTACCCATGCCGACACACCTACTGTACCCATGCCGACACACCTACTGTACTCATGCCAACACACCTACTGTACCCACGCTGACCCACTCACCCACACTGACACACCCACCCACACTGACACACCCATCCACACTGACACACCCACCCACACTGACACACCTATCCACGCTGACACACCCACCCACACTGACACACCTATCTACACTGACACACCCACCCTCACTGACACACCCACCCACACTGACACCTATCCACACTGACACATCTATCCACTCTGACACACCCATCCACTCTGACACACCCACGCACACTGACACACCTATCCACTCTGACACACCTATCCACTCTGACACACCCACCCACACTGACACCTATCCACACTGACACATCTATCCACTCTGACACACCTATCCACTGACACACCCATCCACACCGACACATCCACCCACACTGACACACCTATCCACTCTGACACACCTATCCACTCTGACACACCCACGCACACTGACACACCTATCCACTCTGACACACCTATCCACTCTGACACACCCACGCACACTGACACACCCACGCACACTGACACATCCACCCACTCTGACACCCACACCCACACTGACACACCCACCCACACTAGCATGTTATACAGATAAGACTAATTCGTACTGAAGTACTCATTCACCAACACCAACACACCCACTCACAGTTCCAAGATTCTCGGATGCCAAGTGACCTTCAACCTCGTTGAGCCACAGGTTGAAGTCATCCACCTCCCTGTTGAACAGCTGCTGGGCATTGGCCTCCCTCAGCTTCTGACCTGCAGACATACCAAACACACAACACATCCTCCATTAACCGTACATAGAAATACCAGCACACAATATAAAGCACTCACTCACTCACTCACACACACACACACACACACACACACACACACCCACACACACACACACACACACACACACATACATACACACACACACACACACACACAACACACACACACTATCATGTCAACCTGATGTAACTACTCAATGCATACACCTCACCTTTAAATGCCATCTTGGATGTGAGTTCATTCCATAGTTCCCCAATCTCCAGTAGGCAGTTCTGGACCACATCAGCTGCGTAGTGCCCACCGTCCACCAGTCCCTGACCGGCAGTCTGAATGGACTCCATGTGCGGTTGGTATGCCGCAACCTCGTCCTCAAATCCTTGGTGCTTCTGGAGCTTAGCAGGAAGGTTGGTGGGGTCCTGAGGACACAGACAAACACTCAGCGCTGCCCTCACAAAACAACAACAACAACAAAACAATAATGTTCCCCACAACAAAAATATAACATACGTACCACTGCCTCCCCCCCCCCCCCCCCCCCCAACAACAACAACAAACACAACAACAAGACCAGAACACTGTACCTCCAACAAGCACACTCTTACCCTGAATGAGTCATCACCAGCTGTCTTTAGTTTCTCGACTGCCCACACTTTGACCTCGTGTACATCTCTCAGGAAATGCTGGAGTTTATACGAATCATCCAACAGCACCTTCCTGGAAGCAGACAGGGCCACCATCTCCGACTTCCTCTCAAGAACCTGTGGGGTGTAAGAGGGGAGGGTGAGGAGGATGGTGTGAGGGAAGGGTGAGGAGGAGGGTGAGGGAAGATTGAGGGAGAGGGTTTGAGGGAAGGGTGAGGAGGAGGTTGTGAAGGAAGGGTGAGGGATAGGGTCAGGACAAGGGTGTAAGGAAAGGGTGACAGGAGGGCGTGTACATGAGGGTGTGGCCACAGGATGTGTGTACAAGAGGGTGTGGCCACAGGATGTGTGTACAAGAGGGTGTGGCCACAGGATGTGTGTACAAGAGGGTGTGGCCACAGGATGTGTGTACAAGAGGGTGTGGCCACAGGATGTGTGTACAAGAGACATGTACCTCTTTTCTCCTCTGGTCTATGTCGGCTGAAGCATAATGTGAGGCAGTGACAAGCTTTGTCGCACCCTCATCAAGGGCCTGGAAGTGGGGGAAGGACAGACGGAGTATGATAGTGATACAAGAGGAAGATATTTGAAAAAGACAGGAATACCTTGAAGGTGTCGTCCTGAGACGCCAGTGTCTTCTCGAAATCATTGTGTTTCTTGATGAGTGCTTCCACAGCATCCAGTGTGTCACCCACCTCCTCCGAGCTCAGGAATGCCTACACCAGTGATAAGCATACATACATTGATGGGTGGGGTATAGAGTCCTACGGTACAGCATGGATACGTAGATGGGTGGGGTATAGAGTCCTACGGTACAGCATGGATACGTAGATGGGTGGGGTATAGAGTCCTATGGTACAGCATGGATACATATCAGTATATTCATGAACATGTCATGTGATGATCATGTGATGATCATGTGATGATCATGGGATCATGAAGTTCAATATTCTGAATATAGCACACACATGCATACACACACGCGCGTGCACACACACACACACACACACACACACCTCCTGCTTCGCCATCCAGGCATCCAGTTGGTCTGCATCTCTCATGAACAGCTGAAGATCCATGCATTGGTCAAACTCGGCCTTCCTGTCCTCCCAGAGCTTCAGTAACTCACTCTTTTCTGACACTAAATCAATTAACTGAACAAGTACAACACAAAATGAACTACATGTAATGTTGTATGGAACAGTACTGGGAGTGTACACTAGCACTGAAGAGAATTATCAGTGGGTGTGTGTGTTGTGCATGTGTGTGAACATGTGCTACTGTCAATACTCCAGTATATTATAATAATCTACATAACAATATTATTGTCAAGGTAAAGATAAAGAGGAAGTAATTAAGCTGAAACCAGAGGAAGTGATGTACATGTGTACATACCTTCTCTTTGACTTCGTCTGAAGCAAAGTGTGCAGAAGTGATGAGACCTTGGCCAAACTGAGTAGTGACCTTGAACCGATCTTCACTGGCATCAATCAAACCCTACATCGTGAAATGCTTGTTGACAAGATGATATGTGTGTGTGTGTGTGTGTTTGTGTGTGTGTGTGTGTGTGTGTGTGCGTGTGTGTGTGTGCGTGTGCGTGTGTGTGTGTGTGTGTGTGTGTTTATGCGTCTCTCTGTGTGTGTGCATGCGCGCGCGTGTGTGTGTTTGTGTGTCCGCGTGCACGTGTGTGTGCATGTGTGTGTGTATGTGTGTGTGTGTGCATGCGTGTGTGTGTGTGTGTGTGTGTGTGTGGGTGTGTTTGTGTGTCCGCGTGCACGTGTGTGTGCATGCGTGTGTGTGTGTGTGTGTGTGTGTGTGTGTGTGTGTGTGTGTGTGTGTGTGTGTGTGTGCTTCATGTGCATAAAATTGTGTAAGTACATGTTTTATGTATTAGTACATTGTTTATAGTGTGTATGTATACAGTATATGGCACCTGTGTGTGCTATGCACACATGCCATGCACACATGCCATGCACACATGCCATGCACACATGCCATGCACACATGCCATGCACACATGCCATGCACACATGCCATGCACACATGCTTATGTACACATGCCATGCACACATGCCATGTACACATGCCATGTACACATGCCATGCACACATGCCATGCACACATGCCATGCACACATGCCATGCACACATGCCATGCACACATGCCATGCACACATGCCATGCACACATGCTTATGTACACATGCCATGCACACATGCTGGTGTTGTAGTTTGTGGAGCAAACCTTTATCTCTTTGTGTCGAGTAAGCAAAGCTTCGGCACTTCCCACATCTTTGGCCAGTTCCAGAGATGAAATGAGAGTGCGTCGATCATTGACCCATGACAGAAGGTCTCTGAGCAGAACATGCACACAGTAGGAGACAGGTGACAGTAGAGGGACATGGTCATCCATCAGCTGTGATGTATGATCACCCATTAGCTACAAGGTGTGATCTCTATCAGCTGTGATGTGTGATAATCCATCAGCTGTGACATCAACTCACTTGTGGTCAACCAAGAACTTCTGGAACTTGTGTGAGTCATCCAGCTGTGCTTTCCTCTTGGAAGCTTTCAGCTTGAGTCTCTCCCACTGTCCAACCACCTCCGCTTGTTTGGCTGCTATTTGAGCACTGCTCTCTGGGTACTTGCGCTGCAAACTGGAAGTGCCTCCACTGATCGTCTCAATCTAAATCAGAGTAAGCACAGGAAGTGATGTCATGAGCAAAACGGGAACTGTGTGATGCAACCATCGGAAGATGGCCACCCCTCTACCCTCACCTTGTCCTCTAGAGCAGCCAGATCCCTCTCCAGTGCTTCGTGCTTCCTCTGAAGAGCTTGGACACTGGCCAGATCTCTACCACAGTCGTCTGTAGACAGAGCAGCATCCTTCTCGGTGATCCAACCCTTGGTTTCATCAGCATCCCTATGACATCCAGGGCAAAATGGCTACCTGACTTAATTAACAAGGGGCGGAGTGCTTTGGTGTTTATATCAATGAATATACTTAGCAGTCAAGTATAGTGTGCACCTGTGTAGGATTATTCATGAATTTCATTTTAAACCTTATGAATATATTTATAAAGGGATGAATATCTTTATAAAACCAAGAGTTCTCAAAGCTTGTTTACAAGGTCCCAGTCTTGAGACATATAAACCCAAAACTAACCTGTTGAACTCCTGTAGCTGCAGAGCTCCAGCTAACTTGCCCTCTCTCTCACTGGCCAGTGTTTTAAGGTTCTTCCATGCTGAATTGACAGCCTTTGTGGACAGGAGCACATACACGTCATCAGTTGAAACAAGAAGAGCAGGTCTCACACATCAAAGTCTATACATACATATTCGTGTAAACGCAGTCATCTCACCTCTTGTCTTCCGAGGATAATCTCATGGTCTGGATGTCCTTCTCCTAAGAGCTTGTCAGCTTGTGTATTGACACTAGTGACCCTGGCCTCGTTGACTTGAAGGTCCTAGGGTCCAGTCACATGTCAGTCACATGATAGCCACATAACATAATTACAGTGGACTCCACTTATAAAGAACCCTCTTATAAAGAACTTCTGCTTATAAAGAATAATTTGCCAAGTCCAAGTTTGTGTGCATACATTTTTCCTCTGTTACAACAAACAAACTCCTGTTATAAAAAAACTTGTCACTGCTGCCAGTAACTTTCATTTACTAAGAACTCCTTTTATAAAGAACAAATTCTTGCGGATTTCATGGTTCTTTATATCAGGAGTCAACTGTATGTGTATACATATTGATAGTGGTGATTACCTATATGAGTGAATGAACGTACTTTAGAAAAGTCACTGAACTTCTTCTGCAACATCTGAACATGTTCCAAGTCCCTACCTAGTTCTTCTGAGCTGGCAACGGCTTCCTTGTCTGATATCCAGGCGAGCACCTCATCTGCTTCATGCACAAAGAGCTCCCTCTTCTGGGCATCCTGCAACCTCTGTGCCTTCTCCTTCGACTGCTTGTGCAGGTCATCCCAGCTCTGCTGCATTGTCTCCAGCATTTCCTGGGAAAAATGTATCTTACATATAATATACACACAAACACACAAACACACACACACACACACACACACACACACACACACACACACACACACACACAAAGATACAAGCACGAGAGTAAAGGACACTCTTTGCTACTTGTGTGAACTACAGAACAACTCTGTCATTTGATTGCTCTTTGTAGCCCACCTTGATCTTGTCAGCTGCAAAATGCTTCTGTTCTATCATTGTCTCTCCAGTGGCTTGCATGGTTTTGATTGTCTTAACATGAGCGGATATTTCCGCCTCAAATGTGAAGTGTTTTTGTATTTTTCCCTGCAAATTCGTAGGGTCTTTGTAGGACTCGTCCGAAGCTATCTGCATTTTCTCTTTGATCCACAGTTCCAATTCTTCTACGTCTCTTCTGAAATGCTGGAACTTCTTCGCTTCCTCGAGTTTTTCTCTGCGTTGTTTTGCAATCTCTTTCATCCCCTCCCATTTTTCCAGCACTTGCTGCCTTCTCGCTTTGACGTCCTCGGCATGTGATACAAGTTTGTTTTGCGTTTTTGTAACGGCTTTCACCTTCTTCCATTTATCCGAGAGTCGGTGTGGTCCCTCTTGCTCAGTCGTTCTCTCTGCCATATCCCATGAAGATGAACAGTAGATCTGTAACGGGTACGTGGGTTTGCTCGCTTGCTGAAGCTGACTGACGACGCCCACTTCTTCTGATTCGCGTTTCATTACGTGTACAACGCAGCAGTATCGCGTTGACGATGAATACACTTGCCGCTTTGTCGACTTCGAAAATATGTCAAGAAAGGGAGCGAAGAAAGGAACTGCGGCTGATGAATCCAGTCCCAGTGGGAATATTATCCTGGAAGTAAGTAATGTTTGTGTTTTTGTATGGTCATCTTGAACTCTCATCTCTTCAACCGTGAGGGCCCCCACAGGTCTACTTGGACCAATGGTGTCGAATGCATTGGAATGACACTAGAGTTTAGGCTGTTCATCAGTGTGCTTGAGCCTCTCTGTCTCTCCAGCCGTGTTTCACCCACGCCATCCTCTGATATGCTATGTACTGGGCCACTTGTGTCAGGGTCCATCACAGTCAGTTGTCTAGGTCTTATGTCTGCGAATATTCCCAGCTAATCAAATTGCCGACTGAATGACATAAATCTAACAGAATCCCAATGGCTTTTGGGGGTATTTGTACACACCTACCCCTCCAACCTCGTCCAATGGTTGTTTCACATGCATGTTGGTGTGTTTGTGGCCGAAATTCGACCAACTATGTATGTAGGAACTTCGTGATGTGCGACATATCACTCTTCCCCTGTAGGAAGTCCTGTGTGTGGGGTCCAGTTTGAAGAGTAAGTCCAAGAAAGACTGGAAGGCTCGTTTGATCTGTCTGCGACAACGTAAGGAGAATGGCTACGCAAGCCTGGAGGTGTACAGGAGTCACAAGATCCGCCCTCAGTTCCAGACTGCAACCACCATACCCCTCTGCCCCGAACTTGAGGTATACTTTCCCTTTGAGTGCCCGCACAGCAATGTGTTTGTGGTGGAAGGACCGGACGATGTCGTCTTCTTGTCAGCCAGGTCCGAAGAGCAGCGTACAAAGTGGGTTAACAGCATTCAGAGGTTGGAGCTGTTCAAAGAGGAGAAGTTAAGGGGAGGGGAGTTGTTTGATGTGGTGGGGGAACACAGTACTAATCTGGAGGCCATCAATGGGACAGGCGACTGTATCCTGGCTGTCGACTGCGAGCATGTATTATTAGCCAAGCGCAGGAGCAGAGAGATGGTGGTGAAATGGCCCCTGTCCTGCATCAGAAGGTACTGCTGTGAACATGGCAAGTTCATCTTAGAGGCAGGTCGCAGGTCACCACGCGGGCCAGGAGAGTATACCTTCCTCGCTAGTGATGCCGAGAAGATCTTCCACACACTGGAGGCCTTCATAAAGGAGATGGCAAAGAACTTGTCAGCCAAAAAGGAGTCTGCTTCCAGTATTGAGGGTGGTTCTGTTGATCCCAAAACACCCACTTCCCTTAGACCTCCAGCTGTGATCCCAGCTCCCATTCCCATTTCTAATCAACCAGAGAACCAAATTGAGTATGGCAGTCCGGGCTATCTGGAAATACCGTCTGAAGGTTTCCAAGGTGCAACAGCTCCGCCCCTCAACAGTGAGTACTCACGGACAGTGCACAATGTTGGCCCCCAGGTCGAGGTGTCCGAACCTGTACCAGACGGCGTGTACAACACACTGCAGCATGCACAGGACAGCAAGCGACAAACGTGGAGATCTGCTACCGTCGACTCAAAGGCACAGTACCAAGTAGCCAAACATGCAACACACATGAGCCAAACAGAGCCTGTTTACAATGTAGCGTTTACCAAATCTGTTAGTACACAACAACAACAACAACAACAACAACAACAGCAACACATCCCTTCTCCTGAAGCTGACATGATCACCCAGGCTACAGCTCCCAATCCGACATACCAGTCCACGGAAGTCCCACAGGATAGAGGGAAGGATGGATCAAGACAGTTCAAGTCTCGCTTGCTCCAACAGAAGAGTGAGGAAGACATTGCCAGCAAACGCGTGGAGAGGTCTTACAGCGCAGTCAAGTATAGTGATAAGTTGAAGAAGAAACGTCAGGAGGCCCAGGATAAGAAGTGTTTTGTGGTTGAGGACGATGAGCATGAAGAAGAGAGCAAAGACAAAGAAGAATTGACTCTCTCCACTTCTCCTCCGGATCTTCCTCCACGGCGGTACAACACAAAGAGCGAATGTGAGGCTTTAGACCTGGACACACCCCCTGAACCTCCCCCCTCTCGTGTCTATTCCAAGAGTGAATGTGATGAGCTGTTGCTGAGCACAGGTGAACCCCCGGAACTCCCCGAGAGGCCACACATGAATAGCAGTGACCTTTGAATATTATTTTGTTGAGTTTTATTATTTTAGTTTCACTAATACTGAGTTGGGTACTGTCACATTTTCAAATTTGTTTATACAACCCAAACAACAGTTGTACTATTTACATGTTCATTGAATGCATTATATGTGTGCTCATTTTGTGATAAGATGTGTGTGTGCATAGTGTATCAAATGAAATGTACAAGTCACAAAGTGTCTCCTTCAGAGGAGGTCTAGCGTGACTCTCCATAGGAGACAAAACTGTAAGAGACATGCAACATTCTTCTCTCAGCTACCACTGGCCTGTCCTTACCAACTTTCCCTGTTCCTGGTAACCTCTCCATGTCCCTAACACCCCCTCCACTGTCCCTAGCAACCCCTCCACTGTCCCTAGCAACCCCTCGCAACCCAGGTATGAATGGCCAGTCCCACTTCTCAGGTCTTCAGTTCAGACTGGCACAACACACACTTATAGGGTGAAGCCATACCTCCTACTGTGCACAGGACACCTGTCTCTAGTGTGCTGTCTAGTGAGCGGTTGGAGGTAAGCAGCTCAAGTGTCAGTGTTGTCTAGTGAGCAGTTGAGGGAAAGCAGTGTAGGCCCAGATGAAGGAGCTTCTGTACATTGTGGCCTTCTTCTTAGGGATCTCCCAGCTGGAGGCACAGCAGTTTGAAGGGTGAGGAAGGGTGGAGCTGTAATCCTTCCTGCTGGTGTGTGGAGCTGTAATCCTTCCTGCTGGTGGGTGGGGGGCAGTGGGTGCCTTATGTTTGTGGACCAGTGTTGATAGGAGAGCGCTGCTATGCCCGCCAGAGCACGCGCTCACCAAACATGCACATACACACAAGCTTGCATGTGAGCATATTATAATTTTATAGACTCAGAGAGGAATAGACTTAAACAAATACTGCAATAACAAAGTCTGACTACAACAAACCTTAGGTCAATGCCAGTGTATTCCACGGAGAGTGGAGCACTGACTTGACAAGGTGAGAATTCCCACCCGCATGTTTTGCTATATCTGAGCTTATAGCCAACACAAAGTTTTGTAAGCATATTAATACACTGACATTGGCCTAAGGTTTGCTACATATAGTCAGAAACTCGTTATTACAGTGTCTGTTATAGTCTGCTCTGCTGTCATAGAACATGCATAGAGTTGACTACGGACAGTATAACAAAGTTCTCTTGTAGCAAAAAATGTGAGTGGGAATTTTCACTTTGTTTCATCAGTGTTTCACTGTTCATACAGTATGCACACACACACACACACACACACACACACACACACACACACACACCACACGCACATAACGCATGCACGCACACACCACACACACACACACACACACACACACACACACACACACACACACACACACACACACACACACACAACATATACTCACTCACAAACACACACACACACACACACCACACGCACATAACGCATGTACGCACACACACACCACACACACACACACACACACACCACACACACACACACACACACACACACACACCACATACACATACAGTATATAGTGTCATAATTACATCCGTTCAGATGCTACCAGTGCACGAGAGCTCTTCCCTATCAAGTGCTGCTGTACCGTCAGGTGACATCCTCTGTCCAAACTTGCACCTGGCACTGGATCGTTAGACGATGTAGCCACAAGTGAGCTGCCTGTCACACGAGAAAGGGACTTCACTACTCACTACTCCAGTACACACTGCAGTGGTTAACTCCAACACTCAATGGTCCACTACTCCAACACTCAATGGTCCACTACTCCAACATTCAATGGTCCACTACTCCAACACTCAATGGTCCACTACTCCAACACTCAATGGTCCACTACCCAACACTCATTGGTCCACCACTCCAACACTCATTGGTCCACCACTCTAGCACTCAATGGTCCACTACCCAACACTCAATGGTCCACTACTCCAACACTCATTGGTCCACCACTCTAGCATTCATGGTCCACTACTCCAACACTCAATGGTCCACTACTCCAACACTCAATGGTCCACTACTCCAGCACTCAATGGTCCACTACCCAACACTCATTGGTCCACCACTCTAGCACTCAATGGTCCACTACTCCAACACTCATTGGTCCACCACTCTAGCACTCAATGGTCCACTACTCCAACACTCAATGGTCCACTACTCCAACACACAATGGTCCACTACTCCAACACTCAATGGTCCACTACCCAACACTCATTGGTCCACCACTCTAGCACTCAATGGTCCACTACTCCAACACTCAATGGTCCACCACTCTAGCACTCAATGGTCCACTACTCCAACACTCATTGGTCCACCACTCCAGCACTCAATGGTCCACTACCCAACACTCATTGGTCCACCACTCCAGCACTCAATGGTCCACTACTCCAACACTCATTGGTCCACCACTCTAGCACTCAATGGTCCACTACTCCAACACTCAATGGTCCACTACTCCAACACTCAATGGTCCACCACTCCAGCACTCAATGGTCCACTACCCAACACTCATTGGTCCACCACTCTAGCACTCAATGGTCCACTACTCCAACACTCATTGGTCCACCACTCCAGCACTCAATGGTCCACTACCCAACACTCATTGGTCCACCACTCCAGCACTCAATGGTCCACTACTCCAACACTCAATGGTCCACTACTCCAACACTCATTGGTCCACCACTCCAACACTCAATGGTCCACTACTCCAACACTCAATGGTCCACTACCCAACACTCATTGGTCCATCACTCTAGCACTCAATGGTCCACTACTCCAACACTCAATGGTCCACCACTCTAGCACTCAATGGTCCACTACTCCAACACTCAATGGTCCACCACTCTAGCACTCAATGGTCCACTACTCCAACACTCATTGGTCCACCACTCTAGCACTCAATGGTCCACTACTCCAACACTCAATGGTCCACCACTCTAGCACTCAATGGTCCACTACTCCAACACTCAATGGTCCACCACTCTAGCACTCAATGGTCCACTACTCCAGCACTCAATGGTCCACTACTCCAACACTCAATGGTCCACCACTCTAGCACTCAATGGTCCACTACTCCAACACTCAATGGTCCACCACTCTAGCACTCAATGGTCCACTACTCCAGCACTCAATGGTCCACTACTCCAACACTCAATGGTCCACCACTCCAGCACTCAATGGTCCACTACGCTTTTGACACTGTCAACCACGATCTTCTACTATCCAAACTCTCTAAACTTGGTCTTTCTACCTCTACCATCTCCTGGTTCTCATCTTACCTCTCCAATCGCTGCCACATCACTCGTGTTAAAGACTCCTGCTCTTCTCCAGGCTTCCCCACCTCTGGGGTCCCCCAAGGCTCCATCCTTGGCCCTACTCTCTTCTCAGCCTTCATCAATGACCTTCCTTCCTCACTTTTTCCTGACTCTACGGTTCTCTTTGCCGACGATACCACAATTCACATCGCTAGTGACAATCACGCCTCCATCGAGTCCTCCCTCCAACAATCCTTGGATCTTGCTCATCTTTGGCTTCTAGCAAATGGATTGAGGATAAATGCCTCCAAGACAAAGTCGATGCTACTCCACTCAAGCAGGAAGTCTCCACACAGTAGCTTGAAATTGCAAGTAGCGGATAGCCCAGTGAGCAAGTGAGAAGTTTCAAGTTCCTCGGAGTTGTCGTTAATGACACACTTACTTGGAATGACCATATCGACTTGGTTTGCAAGAAGGTCTCCCGCCACCTGAACCTTCTTCGTCGTCTTTCTTGGTTCCTTCCCCAACACCTTTTACTCCTTTATCTCAAGTCTTACATACTTCCTATCTTTGATTATTGTGATGTTGTTTGGTTTGGTTGTACGAAGTCTGACTCTCATCGCCTAGATTTGCTCCTCAACTTTTCTTGCCGCACAGTGCTTCGCCGACGTAAATACTCTTCTGCCTCTTCAGCTCGTCGTGACCTTGGCATCAGTACCCTGTCCTCCAGAAGGAAAGTACATGTCGTCCAAACAGTGTTCAAGTGTTTGTCTTCTAATTCTCCTTCTTACCTCTCTTCGATCTTCCCTCCTTCTACCTCATCCCATTTCACCCGATCTAGCACTTCTTCTCAGCTAAATCTTCCGCAAACCAGATCCTCGTTTGGTCAGAAGGCCTTTAGCTTTGCGGGAGCAGCTCTATGGAGATCACTGCCAACCAACATCAGAGCGATGAAAAATTACAGAGCGTTCACTTTATTGGCACAAGATTTTCTAATAACCTAACTGATTTGTTTTAGCATGTTGTTACTATTGTAATTATTACATTACTTCGAATTCATGTTCAATTTACAATTTAATTTTCAAATTGACTATAAATTTTCTACCCCCCCCCTTATTTTTCCCCTATGGTGACTTTTGTATGTTTATTTATTTTACTGGGCGCCTGTAATAATAGCCTCTGGCTAAAGGCCACCCAGCCTAAATAATGATACCCTGACCCTGACCCTACCCAACACTCAATGGTCCACTACCCAACACTCAATGGTCCACTACCCAACACTCAATGGTCCACTACTCCAACACTCAATGGTCCACTACTCCAACACTCAATGGTCCACTACTCCAACACTCAATGGTCCACTACTCCAACACTCATTGGTCCACCACTCCAGCACTCAATGGTCCACTACTCCAACACTCAATGGTCCACTACTCCTACACTCAATGGTCCACTACTCCAACACTCATTGGTCCACTACTCCAACACTCAATGGTCCACTACTCCAACACTCAATGGTCCACTACTCCAACACTCATTGGTCCACCACTCCAACACACACCACGGTAGTTCACTCTGTGGGTGTCTTGGTTCATCGTTTCACAGGACAGTGTACAGCTCTCAATCCTACCATGCCACAAAGTACTGGACATTCAGTTACTGCTGCGGAGGTGGGGGATCTCCCCGAGGTGAGCCTATAACATGTTTAGCAGCATCCATCCATGCACAGTGAAAGTTGGTGCTGTTTGACAGTGTTAGATGGAGCCCTCCAGCTTATTGATGGCCCTTCAACCAATGAAGGTCGACTGATGATCAGTTACAAGGACCACTTTGGTGCCGTCTGCTCAGACAGGTTTGGGGAAGAAGAGGCCAATACAGCTTGTTTTCAGTTAGGGTTTGCCGGTCATCAGCAAGTGGTCCAGTGTTGTCCCTATGGTAGAAGGTACTATGGGGAGATATGGTTGGATGAGCTGGCTTGTGGAACCAGGGATGTATGGTTGGGTAACTGCACCCACAGGGGGTGGGGAGTGGAGGATTGCCACAACGGACAGGAAGTGGGAGTGAAGTGCAATTGTGAGTGACAAGACCAGCAGCAGCACACACTCTACGAGTTGTACATGTGTGTGTGTGTGTATGTGTGTGTGTGTGTGTGTGTGTGTGTGTGTGTGTGTGTGTGTGTGTGTGTGTGTGTGTGGTTGTGTGGTGTGCGTGTGTGTGTGTGTATGTGTGCGTGTGTGTGTGCATGTGTGTGTGTGTGCATGTGTGTGTGCCCCTGCATGTGCACTATCCACACCTTTACATGTGTAATGTCTCTACAGCTAAGCTGAGCCTTCGGCTCTCTGGTGGGTGTGGCTTGTTTGAAGGTCGTGTGGAGCAGTTCTATGCTGGGTCCTGGGGCACTGTCTGTGACACCGACTGGGACATGAATGATGCCAAGGTTGTTTGCCGTCAGCTTGGGATGGGGGAGCCAGTAGAAGCCGTGAGAGGAGGACGTTTTGGAGTGGGAAAAGGACCAATTATGCTCTCCAATCTTCAGTGCAATGGGTCAGAAACAGCCCTGGCTTGGTGTCTGCATCCCGGATGGAAGACGTCCACTTGCCCACACTCACAGGATGCTGGGGTGGTTTGCAAAGGTACAGATCAGGGTAATACTGGTTATCTGCCCATTGTTACGTACACATACTGTACATCTGCCCCTCCCATTCTTATCCTGCCCCTCCCATTCTTATCCTGCCCCTCCCATTCTTATCCTACCCCTCCCTTTCTTATCCTACCCCTCCCTTTCTTATCCTGCCCCTCCAATTCTTATCCTGCCCCTCCCATTCTTATCCTGCCCCTCCCATTCTTATCCTGCCCCTCCCATTCTTATCCTGCCCCTCCCATTCTTATCCTACCCCTCCCATTCTTATCCTGCCCCTCCCATTCTTATCCTGCCCCTCCCATTCTTATCCTGCCCCTCCCATTCTTACTCTGCCCCTCCCATTCTTACTCTGCCCCTCCCATTCTTATCCTGCCCCTCCCATTCTTATCCT
>CAUJGJ010000083.1:4289100-4321600 GCA_963170055.1 Halisarca cf. caerulea
ACCACTTTCATGTGTAGCTTGTTGCCATGTACCCGTTAGCAACCCCACGCCTCATTGGTCCAACGGACCTCGTACTGACGCAAGTGGTGCTAGCAACCCCACGCCTCATTGGTCCAACGGACCTCACACAATGACGCAATTAAAGTGTCTCAGAATAATTTATGCATAGTGAAAGCCAACTCAACATCTGCAGCAGACAGGGGGCGTATTCTGGGGCACTAATGAAAGGGGGTGATGGGGTGGTGCATGAGAGTGGGCTAATGGAATGCAGTGTACACACAGTAGGGAATTATAAAGGGACGGTCCCTAACTGAAACATGGCTGCTCAAATCATTATCCTCCTTTCTACACTTTCTGTGTTTGTATCTGCTCAACTCCCACAACCGTGTACAGATAAGGATTGTGAGTTGTTAGGTAAAGTCATTTTGCTTGCCTTTGACACCAAACAAGACTTTATCACCATCATGCAAGCTTTGTGGAGTTAGCCTCTGCAAAAATAGATGTCACATATTTGGCTAGAAACTCCTGGCTCCTGTACAGTTAATACATACTCCTATTTAGTACACACTCCTGGCCAGCACACATTACTGGTCAGCACACACTTCTGGTTAGTACACACTCCTGGACAGCTAGTACACACTCCTGATTAGTATACACTCCTGGTTAGTACACACCTAACACCATCCATCACATCGACCTACAAGTAGCTGAAGGTCACCTGTAGAGGTCTTCACATTGTACTTGTCAATGACCTTATATAGTGTACTATTATAATATTTGTCTAATTATTAACTCTGTTTGCAGAAAAAATTAAAAATAAATACACTGTAAAAAATAAAAAAGATAGTACATCCCCTAGTTAGTATACACTCCTGGTTAGTACACACTCCTGGTTAGTACACCCCCTGGTTAGCACACCCCCTGGTCCCCCTGGTCCCCCTGGTTAGTACACACCCTGGTTAGCACACCCCCTGGTCCCCCTGGTCCCCCTGGTTAGTACACCCCCTGGTTAGCACACCCCCTGGTCCCCCTGGTCCCCCTGGTTAGTACACCCCCTGGTTAGCACACCCCCTGGTTAGTACACCCCCTGGTTAGTACACACCCTGGTTAGTACACCCCCTGGTTAGCACACCCCCTGGTCCCCCTGGTCCCCCTGGTCCCCCTGGTTAGTACACACCCCCTGGTTAGTACACCCCCTGGTTAGTACACCCCCTGGTTAGCACACCCCCTGGTCCCCCTGGTTAGTACACACACCCTGGTTAGTACACACCCTGGTTAGTACACACCCTGGTCAGTACACCCCCTGGTTAGTACACCCCCTGGTTAGTACACCCCCTGGTTAGCACACCCCCTGGTCCCCCTGGTCCCCCTGGTCCCCCTGGTTAGTACACACCCTGGTTAGTACACACTCCTGGTTAGTACACCCCCTGGTTAGCACACCCCCTGGTTAGCACACCCCCTGGTCCCCCTGGTCCCCCTGGTTAGTACACACCCTGGTTAGTACACACTCCTGGTCCCCCTGGTCCCCCTGGTTAGTACACACCCTGGTTAGTACACACTCCTGGTCAGTACACCCCCTGGTTAGTACACCCCCTGGTTAGTACACCCCCTGGTTAGTACACCCCCTGGTTAGTACACCCCCTGGTTAGTACACCCCCTGGTTAGTACACCCCCTGGTTAGTACATCCCCTGGTTAGTACACCCCCTGGTTAGTACACCCCCTGGTTAGTACACCCCCTGGTTAGTACACACCCTGGTTAGTACACCCCCTGGTTAGTACACCCCCTGGTTAGTACACCCCCTGGTTAGTACACACTCCTGGTTAGTACACCCCCTGGTTAGTACACCCACTGGTTAGTACACCCACTGGTTAGTACACCCCCTGGTTAGTACACCCCCTGGTTAGTACACCTCCTGGTTAGTACACACCCTGGTTAGTACACACTCCTGGTTAGTACACCCCCTGGTTAGTACACCTCCTGGTTAGTACACCCCCTGGTTAGTACACCCCCTGGTTAGTACACACCCTGGTTAGTACACCTCCTGGTTAGTACACCCCCTGGTTAGTACACACTCCTGGTTAGTACACACCCTGGTTAGTACACCTCCTGGTTAGTACACCCCCTGGCTGGATGTTTTCCCCTGCAGTAGACCGACCACTTACGTACTGTAGGTTGGGAAAGGTTTATTGCCCTTGACGTCTGCACCCATTGAGTCTGTAAGGGCCACCAGTCCAGGGTATGGGATGGTTGCATGTAAGGGCCACCAGCCCAGGGTACGGGATGGTTGCATGTAAGGGCCACCAGCCCAGGGTATGGGATGGTTGCATGTAAGGGCCACCAGCCCAGGGTATGGTAGGTTGGGAAAGGTTTATTGCCCTTGACGTCTGCACCCATTGAGTCTGTAAGGGCCACCAGCCCAGGGTACGGGATGGTTGCATGTAAGGGCCACCAGCCCAGGGTATGGGATGGTTGCATGTAAGGGCCACCAGCCCAGGGTATGGTAGGTTGGGAAAGGTTTATTGCCCTTGACGTCTGCACCCATTGAGTCTGTAAGGGCCACCAGCCCAGGGTACGGGATGGTTGCATGTAAGGGCCACCAGCCCAGGGTATGGGATGGTTGCATGTAAGGGCCACCAGCCCAGGGTACGGGATGGTTGCATGTAAGGGCCACCAGCCCAGGGTACGGGATGGTTGCATGTAAGGGCCACGGTACATGATGGCAAGAGCCAGGGTACGTGATAGCCATATGTCGCCCTCTCCTGAGCAATAGGCATCACTCAAAGAACCTCTACATCAATGACCTGCTCACACTCAACCTTTCCAAATAGCCACATACAAATCACACAGCATTTGTGCATACTTTGGTCTGTACACCAACAGTACACATAGGGGCAGAGAACCAACTCCAAGTGTGCTACGAGGAGCAGTTCGGAGGCATTTGTGACGAAGGTCTCACCTTTGGAGACACTGAAGCAAAGGTAGCGTGCTACCAGTTGGGGCTGTCCGGGGAGAATGCTACTGGGTACAAGTGCCCCATCACCACAGCAAAGAAGATGTGGTACAACAACATTAACTGCTCACTATCTGAGGAGATGTTGGTGGAGTGTAGCAAGGAAAGGATGACTGGAGACTGCTCAGATTTCTATCATGTCTGCCTTCACTGTCCAGGTGTGTATGTGTGTACGTGTGTGTGTGTGTGCGTGTGTGTGTACATATGTGCGAGTGTGTGCATGTGAGTGAGGTATATTACATGGGTGTACACTCACCACCAACAAACACGCACACACACACACACACACTCACTCACACACACATACACTCACACACACACATGCACACACACACAATCGCATTGATCTTCAGTTTAATATTCTACATTAGCGAAATCAGAAGTTAGACTTTTGGGAATAGACGGTCAGCCCCATGCTAGTGGGCGGGTTCAGATATACTTCAAAGGAACTTGGAGTGAGGTGTGCACTGTTAAAAGCCAGTGGTCAAACTTAAGCTCAGATGTTGTGTGTAGAGAATTGGGTTTGGGGAAATCCACAGAGCACGAAGTAGTGAAGGAACAGTTTCAACCAGGACACACCTACCTTGCAGCTCAGGAGGGAATCAACTGCCTGGGGAACGAGTCCAACATGAAAGACTGTAAAGTGGGTCCATGGATACCAGCTCATGAAGGCTCCCCACAGGATCATGGGGTGGAAATCACATGCTCTGGTCAGTAGTCACCTACTACTAGACATCAGACAGCCATAGTAGACTAGACATTAGACAGCCACAGTAGACTAGACACCAGACGGCCACAGTAGACTAGACATCAGACAGCCATAGTAGACTAGACACCAGACGGCCACAGTATACTAGACATCAGACAGCCATAGTAGACTAGACACTAGACAGCCACAGTAGACTAGACACCAGACGGCCACAGTAGACTAAATACCAGAGGGCCACAGTAGACTAGATACCAGAGGGCCACAGTAGACTAGACGGCCACAATAGACTAGATACCAGAGGACCACAATAGACTAGATAACAGAGGGCCACAGTAGACTAGACACCAGACACTACACTGCTATAGGTTAGACACCAGATAGTGACTATGTTGAAACACAGAAAGCAAACTAATGAGATACACAAATCTGATTACACAAAGGAGAACCCATGCACATATATACATTACGTATATACCTCTCCTCTCAGGTCCAGAGATCCAGTCTCCCCGGGCAACCTCCTCTGATCCTCACAGCATCAAAGTGGAGTGGTCGGTGGACCAGCGTGTACTGCTCTACCCAGTGGTGACTGGCTACCTGGTGAATGTCACTAGCAGTGACACAAATACTCATGTCAAGAACATTACAGTTCCTTTCCAAACCAGCACAGTCCACTACAGTCATGTCGTCAGCTCACTGCAGCCAAGCACAGAGTACAGCATTACCATCTGTGCTGTGTTGGAATATGGTGATCATGGACCAGCCAACTCCACTACAGTGAGAACAGGTGAGAACCACTCACAGAACTGACCTCACTCAGTGTGAGCAACCAGTCTCACTCAGACTCACAACCAGTCTCACTCAGTGGGAGCTACTGACAGTAGGGATTGAGTACTGCTGAGTATGACGGCTGATCTCTGTTGATATGCAGGCTCTGCAGAACCTGTCGGTAATGTTGGAGTGGCGGTTGGAATCCCTGTGGGTGTGGTTGTGTTGCTGGCTGTTGTCGTTGGTGTGGGCGTGGCAAGCACAAGATGTCATAAATGCAAGTGGCAGAGGTGAGCCACCCACAGGATCATGCACACCCACTGCCACCAGGAAGACATCCTCCCCAGCTATTAGAGCCAGGTCACTAGCATACAATGCAGGCAGTACTACTCATACTGGTGTGGGCAGTACTACTCTTACTGGTGTGGGCAGTACTACTCATACTGGTGTGGGCAGTACTACTCTTACTGGTGTGGGCAGTACTACTCATACTGGTGTGGGCAGTACTACTCATACTGGTGTGGGCAGTACTACTCATACTGGTGTGGGGAGTACTACTCTTACTGGTGTGGGCAGTACTACTCTTGCTGGTGTGGGCAGTACTACTCATACTGGTGTGGGCAGTACTACTCTTACTGGTGTGGGCAGTACTACTCTTACTGGTGTGGGCAGTACTACTCATACTGGTGTGGGCAGTACTACTCATACTGGTGTGGGCAGTACTACTCTTGTTGGTGTGGGCAGTACTACTCTTACTGGTGTGGGCAGTACTACTCTTACTGGTGTGGGGAGTACTACTCTTGTTGGTGTGGGCAGTACTACTCTTGTTGGTGTGGGCAGTACTACTCTTGTTGGTGTGGGCAGTACTACTCATACTGGTGTGGGCAGTACTACTCTTGCTGGTGTGGGCAGTACTACTCTTGTTGGTGTGGGCAGTACTACTCTTGTTGGTGTGGGGAGTACTACTCATACTGGTGTGGGCAGTACTACTCTTGCTGGTGTGGGCAGTACTACTCTTGCTGGTGTGGGCAGTACTACTCTTGCTGGTGTGGGCAGTACTACTCTTGCTGGTGTTGGCAGTACTACTCTTGTTGGTGTGGGCAGTACTACTCTTATTGGTGTGGGCAGTACTACTCTTGTTGGTGTGGGCAGTACTACTCATACTGGTGTGGGCAGTACTACTCTTGCTGGTGTGGGCAGTACTACTCTTGCTGGTGTGGGCAGTACTACTCTTGCTGGTGTGGGCAGTACTACTCTTGTTGGTGTGGGGAGTACTACTCATACTGGTGTGGGCAGTACTACTCTTGCTGGTGTGGGCAGTACTACTCTTGCTGGTGTGGGCAGTACTACTCTTGCTGGTGTTGGCAGTACTACTCTTGTTGGTGTGGGCAGTACTACTCTTACTGGTGTGGGCAGTACTACAACTATTGGAGATGTACATGGTGAGATCCGAAAAGATGGCAGTTGATTTTATCTGATTTGGGAGACGGTACAAATCTTCGTAACAGATTGGCTAAATCATGCCTTGCTGCAGATGCAACAGAAAAGGAACTTGCTCCGGTTGTGATTGTGTGAAAAAAGGAAATAAATGCTCAAATTGTCTCCCTAGTAAAGTGAATACATGTAAAAATCGTTCTGACAATGAAGCGGAGGATCAAGAAATTGTTTCTTCGAATTTACCTTGGAATGGACAAGACAGTGTGGTTGATTTACGCCGAACAGAAAATAGAAGTGAGGAAAATGAGGAAAATGGAGATAAGGTTTCAACCTCGGGCCCAGACTCGCGGCTTCGCGAAACAGTTTTCACTCGTTTGTACGAGCCTGATGTGGAACCACCTAATTTCGCTTGGGGGGAACTCAGTGGGCCTGAATTTTGCGCCAAAGTGAACAAGTGTTACGATGAGGTGATTCAATGGAGAAGAAACCTTTTCTTGCTACCCTATGGCAAGGAAGGTAAGTCCTTCATCCAAGAAACTGCTGACCTCTTGGAGGCATATGCATGCAAATCTAGCATGGAGAGTATTGCTTTGAAAGCGTGTATGTTGATGCATGTTTTGTGTCTTCAGAAACCATCTAAGAAAAGCAAAGCCAAGGACCACACAATTTTACTCAAAAGCCGGCTTGCTTTGTGGAAGGAGGGTGATTTGGATGCATTGTTATTACAAGGGAGGTGCATTCAGGCCCACCTGTCAAACTACCCTCATGCTAAATCGGAAGAACCTGTCGCTTGTGTGTTTAGTAAGATGATGTTTTCAGGGAAGGTCACAGGAGCCTTAAACTACCTGTCCAGAAACTCCAATGGTGGTCCATTGAAGCTAGAAGACATCATCACCAACCAAGATGGCTCTACTCAAAGTGTGAGAGACATCCTCCAATCTCTCCACCCGAAAGGACAAGAAGCTGACCCTAGAGCACTTCTTCATCAACCATTACCCAATGCAATGCCCATGGACCCGGTATTATTTGAGTGTCTGAGTGGAGACTTGATCAAGGCTGTTGCTTTACGGTCGAAAGGATCACATGGACCATCTGGTCTTGACGCACTTGCTTGGCGTCGAATGTGCTCCTCATACAAGGAAGCTTCTGTTAATCTCTGTGCATCTATTGCCCATGTTGCCAGAAGAATATGCATTAGTAAAGTACATCCAGCTAGTCTCGATGCCTTCTTGGCTTGTCGTCTGGTCCCTTTGAACAAAAATCCTGGGGTTCGCCCAATTGGTGTGGGAGAAGTGGTTAGACGTATTGTCTGCAAGGCAATAATGATTGTTGTGAAAAAGGATGTCATGTCAGCGGCGGGCCCCCTCCAGATGTGCACTGGTGTTCCCAGTGGTTGTGAGGCTGCTGTTCACGCAATGGCCGACTTGTTTCATGATGAGGACATCCAGGGTGTCTTGCTTGTTGATGCTGCCAATGCTTTCAACTCCTTGAACAGAAAGGTGGCACTTCACAACATGCCCTTTGTTTGCCCTGCCTTATCTACGGTACTTACCAACTGCTACCAGAATCCATCACGCCTTATAGTTCCTGGCGAAGGTGAACTACTTTCACAGGAAGGAACGACCCAAGGCGACCCTCTTGGTATGGCAATGTTCGCTCTGGCAGTTGTACCACTGATGCTTGAACTAAGCAACATATGTGAAAACATTTTCCAAGTTTGGTTTGCGGATGATGCCTCGGGTGCGGGATCTTTCCGGACACTTAAGCAATGGTGGGACGTCCTTTCTGAGCTTGGTCCCCTTTTTGGATATTTTCCAAAGGCATCGAAAACATGCCTTGTAGTACATCCCGAAGAGGAATCTACTGCTCTGGCTATGTTTGGAAGTTCAGGCATAACTATCACCTCAGAAGGGAAGAGACACCTGGGAGCTGCTATTGGTTCACCCTCCTTCATTGACGACTTTGTATGCCACAGGGTCGAAGAATGGAGGGGGGAGATCATTAAACTTGCCTCAATTGCCGGTAGCCAGCCCCATGCCGCCTACGCTGCCTTTGTTCATGGCACAAGAAACAAATGGAGCTATCTGTGTCGTACAGTCCCCCAGAGTGGTCCGTTACTACAACCGATTGAAGATGCAATACACAATAGTTTCATTCCAGCTGTGACGGGCAGACCACCTTGCTCACAAGTGGAAAGAAATATGCTGGCTCTTCCCTCCAAAATGGGTGGCCTTAGCCTGGCTGATCCCTCTTTCCATGCTAACGAAGAGTATGAGGCATCAAAGAAAGTAACATCTGACCTCGTACAGAGTATTATCCAACAAGACAAATCGTTCTGCTCCGACCCTACTGCTCCCAACCCATCAATCAAATCCATCAAGGCAAGCAAAAGGGCCATACATGAACACATTTTTGAGGAGGTATGTCAAACTCTTGAACCGCCTACTCGTAGGTTGATTGATTGTGCATGTGAGCCTGGGGCATCTGCCTGGCTATCCGCAGTGCCTTTAGAGGAGCATGGTTTTTGTCTAGACAAGGGCTCGTTCAGAGACGCTCTCAGCTTACGGTATGGTTGGCAACTCCCCTCATTGAGCTCTAAGTGTGCTTGTGGAACACCACAATCAGTGGACCACGCAATGATGTGCCACAAGGGGGGGTTACCCTCTTTGCGACACAATGAAGTGAGGGATTTGACTGCGGCTCTTCTGTCAGAGGCCTGCACAGGTGTGTCTATTGAGCCTTCGCTTCAGTCTCTTGAAGACGAGCAACTCAACCACCGCTCAGCAAACTGTAACGATGAAGCCAGGCTTGACATCAGAGCGAGTGATTTCTGGATAAAAGGTAGGGAGGCCTTATTCGATGTAAGGGTATTTTATCCAATTGCCCCATCCTACCGCCAGAAAGATCTCGCCGCTGTTTACAGGCTCCATGAAAATGAAAAGAAGAGGTGCTACGGGCAGCGGGTGCGTGATGTGGAGATGGCCTCCTTCACACCACTGGTGTTTGCTTCAACTGGGGGAATGGCCAAAGAGTGTACTGTGTTCTTTAAGCGGCTTGCTGACATCCTGGCCGAGAAGAAAAAGATTGCCTTCCAGAAAATGATGTTTCTGATTCGCTGCAAGATTTCCTTCTCTCTTCTTTGATCAGCCATCCGAGCAATCAGGGGGACCAGATCCCGACCCAATGCTTGCTCCATGACAGATTTCCATCGGATGTATGTGGAGTCCCATGCTCAGCATTGACAGAGTACTGTGTGTGTGTGTGTGCTGTACTGCATATTTTGTTTGTACTGTGCCATATATGTGTATGTGTTCTGTTGCTGTATGTGGGGACTGTATATTAATATTGTACTGTAAAAAGATTCTATTGATTAATTAGGCCCTGTTATGTAATCACTTTTTCTTCTTTTACTCGAACACAATGTAATTAGTACTTTATATTTCATCTGAATATTGTATTCTTATTATATATTCAATTATTGCTATGAGACTCTTGCTGGTGTGGGCAGTACTACTCTTGTTGGTGTGGGGAGTACTACTCATACTGGTGTGGGCAGTACTACTCTTGTTGGTGTGGGCAGTACTACTCTTGCTGGTGTGGGCAGTACTACTCTTGTTGGTGTGGGGAGTACTACTCATACTGGTGTGGGCAGTACTACTCTTGTTGGTGTGGGCAGTACTACTCTTGTTGGTGTGAGGAGTACTACTCTTACTGGTGTGGGCAGTACTACTCTTACTGGTGTGGGCAGTACTACTCTTGCTGGTGTGGGCAGTACTACTCCTGTTGGTGTGGGTAGGTAACAGCAGGTATATATCAGGTATCAGGTTTCAGGTATCAGGTATCTGCTATTCTTATTTAATCTGGGAAACCTTTAGCCAGAGGCTACTATAAGTGGCACCCAGAAAAGAAAAAAAAGTGGAAAAAGGGACAAAGGCAAAACACAAAACAAACACAAAACACAACAAAAAAGCATTTGTGGTTGGACGTCAGAATGCACATGTATGAGGTCCACCTACTCATGTCAGGTCTAACTAGAAACACTCATGTGAGGTCTAACTAGACGCACTCATGTCAGGTCTAACTAGAAGCACTCATGTCAGGTCTAACTAGAAGCACTCATGAGTAGGCTAACTAGAAGCACTCATGTCAGGTCTAACTAGAAGCACTCATGTCAGGTCTAACTAGAAGCACTCATGTGAGGTCTAACTAGAAGCACTCATGTGAGGTCTAACTAGAAGCACTCATGTGAGGTCTAACTAGAAGCACTCATGAGTGGGCTAACTAGAAGCACTCATGAGTGGGCTAACTAGAAGCACTCATGTGAGGTCTAACTAGAAGCACTCATGTGAGGTCTAACTAGAAGCACTCATGTGAGGTCTAACTAGAAGCACTCATGAGTGGGCTAACTAGAAGCACTCATGAGTGGGCTAACTAGAAGCACTCATGTGTGGGTTATCTCTAGCTACAGTAGAAGCTCTCTTGTGTGGTTGTTCTGATGTACAGTGTACTTGTGTGTGCTAGTGAAATGATGTCAGTGCATCACATGCACACACAGAGAACTACTGCTGTGGAAGTTACTTACTTTGTTATCTCATCCACTCCACATACACACAGAGGTGATGAAGAACAGCCCATCCTGGAAGGGGGAAATCCTTCACTGGAAGCAGGGGCAGATCGCTCTGATGTGCGTAGCTAATTAATGTCTGGTGACCCTTCCGTCTCAAGTGCAGAGGCAGATCGACAAACCATACAGACTTGAACACTTGCACAAATGGGAGCAGATCAATCTGTGACTGTTGGTACAAACAGAACAAAGGATGTATGATTTTGTAATGATATTCATTGCCGTCCAGAATATGGGGAGTTTACTTTCAGTATGGGGATCTTATGCATACAACCCTAGGAGACACGCCCACCTCCTCAACTGCACCTACCCCCACACACCACCACAGCTCAGAGGGTAAGGTAGCAACAAAATACAGTCATCAGCACTTCCAATATGGTGGTGATGTGGAATGCACATACACAAGAAGTAACCATGGCAACCATGGCAACCACAGGGATATACCCCTGAGACATGTGACTCCAAATGGCTGCCTTTGGACGGAGTATCTTTCTTGTTGTAGTCTTCTGTGTGACTTGTACAGAAGAGCTAGTCAGTCAATGCAGTGAGAACAATGGTGAGTGGGCTCTTCTGAAGGGTCAGCATAGGCTGACAACACTCCTCACATGTTTGTACTGTGAATATATCTTCAGTTACCACCACTAAAGGCCACCAGCTATTGATGTGCTACCACAAAGAGTGGAGAGGTGTGTGTGATCAGGAAAATACCTTCAACAAACTTGATGCTGAGGTGGTGTGCTACCAGCTGGGTCTCTCAGGTGATGTAATCAACACCAACTTCCACTGCGATCCTACACCTGTTAAGCAAAATGCTCGATACCAGGATGTGTCCTGCACTGGGAGAGAGGAGAAGTTGATTAACTGTTCAATGACAGAACATTACTCTGACTGTGCATTGGTAGACTGCATCTGCGTCCAGTGCCCAAGTGAGCTCACAACTGTACTACAAGGATAGTAGGACACACAAACACACACACACCACACACACACCACACACACACACACACACACACACCACACACACACCACACACACACACACACACACACACACCACACACACACACACCACAAACACACACACACACACACCACAAACACACACACACACCACAAACACACACACACACACACCACAAACACACACACACACCACAAACACACACACACACACACACACACACACATAACACACACACACATATACATACATACACACACACACACACACACACACCATGGTGTCACACACCACACACTTCACCTTAGCTTGATTGTTCCATTACAGAAGTGTCTCAAGTTCGTTTGATAAACAGAAAAAATACATCTGACTACCAGGGGCGTGTCCAGCATTACTACGATGGAGGGTGGAATGAGTTGTGTGTGGAGGGAGATTGGACTGACAGGAACTCACTCGTGGTGTGTCAGCAACTGGGAATGGGGAAACCCCTTAGAGCAGCATCAAGGGTGGGCCCATCACACACAGTACCTGAGTTCATCTCATCAGACATCACCTGCACAGGAAGTGATGACACTATTAAAGACTGCAAGAATGAACCGTGGAACTTAACAAGCCAGTGCTCTGGATACGTACCCTGGGTTAGCTGTGAAGGTTGGTCATGTTGGGCTGGGTTAGCTGTGAAGGCTGGTCGTGTTGGGCTGGGTGAGATGTGAAGGTTGGTCATGTTGGGCTGGGTTAGCTGTGAAGGCTGGTCGTGTTGGGCTGGGTGAGATGTGAAGGTTGGTCATGTTGGGCTGGGGGGGGTGTGAAGGTTGGTCGTGTTGGGCTGGGTTAGCTGTGAAGGTTGGTCATGTTGGGCTGGGTTAGCTGTGAAGGCTGGTCGTGTTGGGCTGGGTGAGATGTGAAGGTTGGTCGTGTTGGGCTGGGTGAGCTGTGAAGGCTGGTCGTGTTGGGCTGGGTGAGATGTGAAGGTTGGTCGTGTTGGGCTGGGTGAGCTGTGAAGGCTGGTCGTGTTGGGCTGGGTTAGCTGTGAAGGTTGGTCGTGTTGGGCTGGGTGAGATGTGAAGGCTGGTCGTGTTGGGCTGGGTTAGCTGTGAAGGCTGGTCGTGTTGGGCTGGGTTAGCTGTGAAGGCTGGTCGTGTTGGGCTGGGTGAGATGTGAAGGCTGGTCGTGTTGGGCTGGGTTAGCTGTGAAGGCTGGTCGTGTTGGGCTGGGTTAGCTGTGAAGGTTGGTTGTGTTGGGCTGTGTGAGCTGTGTTGGTAACTCTAACAACCAAACATACTGTGAACAGTGAGAGCTTACTTATCTGCACCTCAGATATCAAGTTCCTTCACCTTCTGTAGTAGCTTGAATTGGGGCTAATCTTCAATAATCCTACTGTACACTATACTACTGCTCCTTTATTTATCCAGTTCTCTTACTTTAACTGCAATTTCATCCATTCCAGATGTGTGTGTGGATAGGTGAGGTCTGATTGCACATTTGAGCACACTTATGAGGGGCACTTCATGACCAGCTGTGAACTGTGTATTTTGGAACAGTGTCTGAGGGCACTACATGTTACACTGCTAGTGCATGTGTGTGAAGTGTGCACACTGTGCTGTGGTGACCCTTGTGAAGTGTGCACACTGTGCTGTGGTGACCCTTGTGAAGTGTGCACACTGTGCTGTGGTGACCCTTGTGAAGTGTGCACACTGTGCTGTGGTGACCCTTGTGAAGTGTGTATGCTGTGCTGTTGTGACCCTTGTGAAGTGTGTATGCTGTGCTGTTGTGACCCTTCACTAAGGGTCAGTGTACACACTGTAACAATGCTGCAACTGTTGTTTTTACTAAGCTGGATCAATATATAGTGATCCACATTAAAAGGAAAGAAACAATTTCATAAAAATAATCAGAAATTGTGTGTTGTATGTGAGAGTACTTGAGAATAAGGGGGGAACATTGCAAGCTACACAGAAGCATATCAGTGCTTAGGGGGTGGGTTCGTACCCCTCCCTCTCCAGCCTACAGACCTGTGCTTCTCTCCCCACTGTAGGTCCAGCCATCAAGTCTCTCCTGGCAACCTCCTCTGGTCCTTACAGCATCAAAGTGGAGTGGTCAGTGGACCAGTGTGTACTGCTCTACCCAGTGGTGACTGGCTACCTGATTAATGTCACTGATGTTGCAGCTGACAAGCCTAGGACAGTCAACATTGATTCCAGCAGTGAATCAGCAACGATTTCTCAGCTTCAGCCAAACACCAGGTACACCATCACAGTGAGGGCATTGATGGGGGAGCATAGGGGACCACTGAGTGAATCTATGCAAGTCAAGACAGGTGACATGATGTGTGTACATGTGTGTGTGTGTGTGTGTGTGTGTGTGTTTGTGTGTGTGTTTGTGTGTATGTGTGTGTGTGTGTGTGTTTGTGTGTGTGTGTGTGTGTGTGTGTGTGTGTGACAGTGTGTGTGCGTGTGAGTGTACATATTAATATATAGATGGTTCAACTGAACAGGACCCGAAGCATGTATTTGTCTTTCTTACACATTTAAAGTATATTATCATGTTTCGATAGTTGTATTTCCTCAGACCTCATACAGACACTGCAGATGGGGTGGAGTCAATTGTGTGTACGTAGCCATGCAGAGTATTTGCAATCTATAGAAAACACAATCACTATAAGGTCCTTCCCATGCTACCCAACACCTGTGCTGAGGGTTGTCATTTTCCTGTGTCCATTTCCTGCAGATTTTGATGGAACTGTCCTCGGACTGGTTCTAACAATTATTGTACTATTTGGAATAGTACTTGTAATTATCATCGGAAATGGTGTGTACTGCTGCAGGAAATGGTGAGTGAGGCTCATAGGGAAGTGGAGAGATGATTTACACTATACAACCAAAATCTACTCAGGTCTAGAAATACAGTCATACATTCAAATACCATACAGACACACACACACACACACACACACACACACAATGCATACACACATGCACACACACACATGCATGCACATGCACATACACAAACACACTCACACACAAACACACACACGCACACACACACACACATGCACACACACACACACACACACACACACACACACACGTTACACACACATGCACACACACACGCACACACACAAACACATACAAACACACATATACATACACACACAGAGAGAGAGAGAGAGAGAGAGAAACACACACACACAGAAACACCCACAGAAACACCCACCCACAAACACACCTCCACAAACACGTGCACACACACAAACACATACAAACACACACATACATACACACACACACACAGAGAGAGAGAGAACACACACACACAGAAACACCCACAGAAACACCCACCCACAAACACACCTCCACAAACACGCACACACAATGACATGTGTGCATACACACACACTTGCGCACGCACACACACATACACACACACAACACACACATACACACACACACTGCAAGGGGTGTAGATACAGTAAATAGTGACTTGAGATTTGTATCACAACCGTTAGGAGAGACAGAAGAAATGAAATGCCTAATGAGAGAGTTCCATTGTTAGGGGATGGTCATCAGCCTGTTAATGATGGACCGCAGCCCATTAATGAAGTGGAAAATGATGAAGAAGAAGAAGAATTTATATCATTCCCAAGAGATAACCAATGATGAATTAATACACATTATCAAACATGTATTGTACTTATTCTGTATCGTGGAGTGATACAACTATACACTCTCTATTCAAGTGTTTACATTGTTGTTTGTTCCTACAGTGACAGTCACTAAAAGTTGTTGTGTGTTCTGTAATCTTCTCCGTCTGGTCTCAGGAGTTCTCTATCAATTATTAAGCAAGGATGCTTTATTTCTTGTACAGAGAAATTCAGACCATCTTGTTCTTGTTTCCTTCTCCGTGGAAATGATCCCAATAATATTGGTCCGTGTCAGCCCAGGTTGCTACGTATTTGGCTGATACAAATTTACATATTCATCTCTGGAGTGTGTGGGCAGGCCACACACAGAGTACACACCTACCCTTCAATAGTGAAAGTAGCCTTAGTTTTGGGGTCGAACTACACGTACGTTCATGGTGCTGTCAGGCACCAGATACTGATAATATATCTAACTACCCTTCACAGGTAGTGACTGCAGGCTCTGAGTATCTATCTCAATTAATTAAAGCTAAAAACTTAAAGGATTTGGGGACAGTAAGCATACCTGTTCTGTTGGTCAGTTCCTAATATAATGGATGCCATACTTGTGGCCTTGGCTCTAGCTGTGCTCAGTGGAACTGTTGCTGCGCCAGATCCTGATTATTGTTCTGATCTTAATAAAGGTATGTTATTCTTGTACTCAAGCATACATAATGCATGCACACATGTACACACTCACACACACACACACACATACACACACACATACACACACACACACACACACACATACACATACACACACTACACACACCATACAAGCTTGTATATTTTGTTAAGAGTCTGCTCTCATACTAATCCTTATATCCCCCACAGTCAAGCTAGGGGACAAAGTAGGGGACTACAATCCAGTGCTGGTGTGTGATGATGGGGAATGGGTTGCAGTGTGTGACAGAGCAGGCTATTTCCCCACCAACAACAGCCTTGATGCTCAAGTTGTCTGCTATGAATTCAATTTAGCAGGAGAGGGAGCTCAAGGTAATCACTGCAAGCCTGCTATACACAAAGGAAGTTTTGATTGGCAAAACATAACTTGTGTTGGAACTGAGGAGAAGTTGATTGACTGTCAAAGGATGCCTGGGAGTCCTTGCAATATATGGTCCTTCACTTGTGTCAAGTGCCCAGGTAAGATGGTCTACAGCACTATGGGATTACATGAGAAGTTGTTACTTTGTTACATACATACTGTACACCTATGTGTGTTGTGCGTGCATTTACTTGTACTGGATCCTTCACTCCACAAAACTCCTATCTTCCTGTAGAAAAGTATCAAGTTCGTTTGCTGAATTACACAAATGGAGCTGACTACCAGGGGCGTGTCCAGCACTACTATGATGGAGGGTGGAATGAGTTGTGTGTGGAGGGAGATTGGACTGACAGTAACTCACATGTGGTGTGTCAGCAATTGGGAATGGGGAAACCCCTTAGAGCAGCATCAAGGGTGGGCCCATCACACACAGTACTCAGGTTTATCTCATCAGACATCAACTGCACAGAAAGTGAGGAGACTATTAAAGACTGCAAGACTCGTCCTTGGAACTTGACAAACCAGTGCTCCGGTTATGTACCTTGGGTGAGATGTGAAGGTTGGTTGTGTTGAGCTGGGTGAGCTATGAAGGTTGGTCATGTTGGGCTGGGTTTACTGTGAAGGCTGGTTGTGATGGGCTGGGTTAGCTGTGAAGGTTGGTCGTGTTGTTCTGGGTGAGCTGTGAAGGTTGGTCGTGTTGGGCTGGGTGAGCTGTGAAGGTTGGTCGTGTTGGGCTGGGTTAGCTGTGAAGGTTGGTCGTGTTGTTCTGGGTGAGCTGTGAAGGTTGGTCGTGTTGGGCTGGGTTAGCTGTGAAGGTTGGTCGTGTTGTTCTGGGTGAGCTGTGAAGGTTGGTCGTGTTGGGCTGGGTGAGCTGTAAAGGCTGGTCATGTTGGGCTGGGTTAGCTGTGAAGGTTGGTCGTGTTGTTCTGGGTGAGCTGTGAAGGTTGGTCGTGTACATAAACACTGGAACAAGAGTACTTATAGAATACCATCCAAATTTACAGAATATGTAATTTGACAATGTTTTTAGTTGTAGATGATAAAAATCAAAATGACATGTGAGAAACTTCATTTGATACTGTATGCATAACAAGTCTAATAAATCTCTGCTCACAAACAAACACGTGCACACTGCTGTTCTCTCCATACAGGTCCTCCAGTCACCATCACAAATGCTATCTTAAAGGGTAGTTATAACAGAATTGCTGTGGAGTGGTCCATAAACAAAATTAAGACACAGCACTATCCTGTGGTGACTGGGTATGAAGTGATGATAGCTAATGCCGATGAGACACACATAGAAACCTACTCCGGATGGGAGAGAGGGAAAGCTACTGTGCATGGTCTCCTGCCCTTCACTGAGTACACCATCACAGTGAGGGCATTGATGGGGGAGCATAGGGGACCACTGAGTGAATCTATGGAAGTCAAGACAGGTAGCATTATGTGTGTGTGTGTGTGTGTGTGTGTGTGTGTGTGTGTGCGCTCAGTTATCTGATTGTTTCATTTTGTGTATGCACACATCTTCACACTAAATATGTACATGTGAACAGTGAGAGAAATAAGAGAACTTTTCAATGCTGCACATACGTACATATGTACTGTAGGTAACCGATGTACATTTCCCTCTTCTTCCTACCATCTCACACACATGTGCTGTATGCCCACACAACCATCACACAAAACAACTGCAGGACCTGAAGAAGTAGTACTAGGACTAGCTTTGAGTACAGCTGTCTTTGGCCTACTTTTCCTCTTCACAACATTCCTATCTGTACCTGTGTGTGTGTCCTGCTACAGACGAGGGTAAGGGTCGCAGAGAAAGTGACATATGCAGTTGTAGATTCTATTCAACCACCTCACATATTATCTGATACACGCACACACGCATGCATGCACACACACACATGCACACACACACACACACACACACACACACACACACACACATGCACACACACACACACACACACACACACACACACACACACACACACACACACACACACACACACACACACACACACACACACACACACTGCAAGGGGTGTAGATACAGTAAATAGTGACTTGAGATTTGTATCAAAAATGTTAGGAGAGACAGAAGAAATGAAATGCCTAATGAGAGAGTTCCATTGTTAGGGGATGGTCATCAGCCTGTTAATGGACATCAGCCTGTTAATGGACATCAGCCTGTTAATAATGGACCGCAGCCTGTTAATGAAGTGGAAAATCCTGATGATGAAGAAGAAGAATTTATATCATTCCCAAGAGACAACCAATGATGAATTAATACACATGATCACATGTATTGTACTTATTCTGTATCGTGGAGTGATGCAACTATACACTCTCTATTCAAGTGTTTACATTGTTGTTTGTTCCTACAGTGACAGTCACTAAAAGTTGTTGTGTGTTCTGTAATCTTCTCCGTCTGGTCTCAGGAGTTCTCTATCAATTATTAAGCAAGGATGCTTTATTTCTTGTACTGAGAAATTCAGACCACCTTGTTCTTGTTTCCTTCTTGGTGGAAATTACTGTACATAAATGCAAGACTAACAGAAGCTTTGGACCCAACATACCTTGTTAGTTAACCCTCCCCATGCTATTGCACACATATATGCATGCACAATGAGACAGACAGAGAAACACAGAGAGATACAGACAGACACATGCACCCACCCATACACCCACCCACCCACCCACACACATGCACACACCCACACACATGCACACACATCCACACACCCACATGCAAACATGCACACACACACACACATACACACACACACATGCACCCACCCACGCACCCACACACCCACACACATACACACACATGTACCCACACACACACATACACACACATACACACACACACACACACACACACACACACACACACACACACACACCAACACACACAAACCCACCCACCCACCCACCATCAAACACACACATACACACACACACACACACACACACACACACACACACACACACACACACACACACACACACACACACACATGCACATGCAGACATCCAGCAGCCACACTCAGCCATGCCTTCAGCCCTTCAAATGTATGCAAATATCATTGTTTCCAGTACTTATGATTCCTCATTGATTAGTGTGTGAATTTCACCATTTTCATTTAGAACTATGTACTTTGTGTGGCCTTTTATGAACTGGGTTCTTGTAATTGGTTCTTGTGATATAATATAAATACCCATTGCAAACATCCCTGGCTCGCTCAAAACAGTGACCTAGTACTGGAAGTGACGTACCATTAGCAACATGGCATCCCACAACAACAGTAGCAGTAGTTGTAAACAGTAATCTCAAAGCTAGTCTCCAGCAGTGAGTGATATACGTATGCACTTTGTATCTCCACTCCTTCTGGTCAATTTCCAGCGGCATAATTTGCATCTCTTTGACGCAAGCTCAATCATTGAAGGGCACAGCACTTAATATGCTATACACGACATAACAAGGGTTAATTCCTTTGCAGTGATTTTCCCCAACAATAATCTATATTCTATGAGGTTACAGAGGTTACATGCTCGTCACAAGACTATATAGGTTCATTCACACTGCCAGCCGCTGCTTCCCACTGGAGTGCTGTTGGGCATGCATGTGAGCTGCTAATTCAGAAGTGGGAAAATTACATACTATTTGCTATTTATAGTGTACTTGGTCATATGACCACGTACTGTTAGGTAAAATTAACAGTCTTTAAGCTAACGTGTATCTCATTGTTACCTCACCTCCTGTCTTGGGACCCAACAGCAACAACCTATTAGTGCCCATCTATAAAGGTAAGCAATGTACAAGATGTACTGATTGTAGCAGCAACTCTATTTTAGCAGCACGAAACAGTGGAACCAGCCAATGGTGTTGTAGACTGCATTCTACATTAATTTTGTTGGAGTATCTAGTATGGTTTAGCCAATTATTAGTGACCCGTGTAAAGTTTTATAATAACGTGTTTACGTGCTCCCACACGGTCACGGTTTAGTCTAAACATAGAAGAACAAAACAAAACAAAACGAAAGTTTCGTTTCTTCTACATGTATCTGTAGTCTAAACTTTCAAGAAATTTGATGTTTCAAATTCTAAACTTTTGTGAATGATTCTTTCAATTGGAGGACATACTGGTTTCCTCCTGTGATTAGTTTGGTAGTAGAAATTACCCGAGATTATTTCAGGCCAAGCAAAGGATTGCCTGTTGATACATCTGCGTGCCAAGCACTCTTCTTTGAAAATAGGGTGCCATCATGATAGTACTACACCATAGATACTACATACAGTGTATAGTTCTATGTATGATTAGACCCACGTAGTTGGCACAAGTGGAAGACATGGCCCAGTTTAGGGATTTCACAGCAGGCAAAGACTCAGGTTTAGTCCTGACTCCACAATATGATAATTTTCACCATGTCAGATCTCAGATGGGTACATTTATTCTATAATGATGTGTATACATGCAGTAGAATATAGTGAAATGGGGTGAAATGGGGTGAAATGGGGCGAAATGGGGTGAAATGGGATAAAATGGGGTGAAATGGGGTTAAATGGGATGAAATGGGGTGAAATAGAGTGAAATGGGGTGAAATGGGGTGAAAGGGGTGAATAGGGTGAATTAGGGTGAAACAGGATGAATAGCTAGGGTCAAATAGGGTTAAATAGGGTGAAATGGGGTGAAATAGGGCGAAATAGGGCGAAATTAGTCCCACGCAGCCAGATCCATGCTCACCGTGACTGACATCACCAGGAAGGCATCAGTCCCTGAAAATATTCAAGTGAGATTGGGTCTGAGCTATGCCGGACTAGGTGAAATAGGGTGAAATGGGGTGAAATAGGGTGAAATAGGGTGAAATGGGGTGAAATAGGGTGAAATGGGGTGAAATACGGTGAAATGGGGTGAAAGGGGGTGAAATGGGGTGAAATGGAGTGGAATAGTATGCACACGTACATAGACTGCCATTCCCTACAGTAGCATATGGAAATAATTCTCTTGGTCATGAAGTTGGATAGGAAGTGATCTGTAGAGTGGGGAGATATCTCATAGACACTATGTATATGCTATGCAGTAAAGAGTGTCTGTGGATACATTATGTCCTGTTCAATTTTGATGCAAGGAGAAGACTTGTGCAATAGTGCGGAACAGGAATGTAAGAGCTGAAACTTTGTGACCGTGATGACTGGAAGTACAGAGTATAAGGAAGCCAGATAAAAAGGCAGCATTCTTGATGTCTGTAGTCATTGGACACTTAGTATGTGAAATGTATTAGGATAAGGTTGTACTTATAGTTGAAGATCAGCCTTGTCAGTCAAATCTTGTAATTACAGTAGCAAAAATTATTATATTAAGAGGACAAAATACAGCAAAATGTCTGTAATGTGACACGTATAACCTGAGATTCTCTCTAATCCGACATCCTCTCTAATCTAACCATATAATGAGCTACATTCACCATGCATATTAGAGTATGCTAAGAGTCACTCTGCAATCCGACAACATCCGACAACATCCTAACCCTAACCCTAACCTTAACTGTTGTGCAATTTTACAAATGTTATGCAGCATTCTAACATCGTAAGTATGTATTGATGGCGCAATACTGCCGGACAAATAGCCATTCTGTACACATACATGTACGTACGTATATGCACCTGTTGATCACAACTGACATTTTACGTGCCAAACTGTTATTCAGGTAAACTCCTAGAATGAATGTGACCAGCCATGTACTATGAGCACTTCTGCAGGTTTCAAAGTATCCATATATGGGGAAGGTAGACAAAGAGGAATAGGTTGGAGCGGTGCTACAGTACAATTTGGCTAAGTCAACTGGGTTAGACATACTCATACTGGTTGCTGTGGACCTGAGGATTGCCATCAATTGCCATCAATTGCCATCAATAAGTATATTAATTTTCTGAATAGGTGAGCTTATTGTTAACAAAAAACTGCACACAAAATGAAAACAGTTGCTTCAGAATTAACACAATATCCCTGAATGCTCAACAGGTGATCACTACCAGCAGCCTACATACGTACATGGCTGCCATCAAGAGTACCCTCGTTGCTGTGGTCTTTATAGCTACCACGATACCAGCAACTAAACTGGATAACAGTGAAGATATTGGTGAGTTGTTCTGGAGCACAAACATAAGGTTTATTGCTGGACTACTAAACTATAGCCCATAGTGTGTGTAGCTCAGTGACATTAACTGATTACGAATCCATGCAAGTTACCTAACTTCAAAATGGCTGCTATTGATAAGTGTTAATGGTCTGTTTTGTACCCATGTAGGAGTGTCAGCCCCTCGATGCAATGGAGCTGAAGGTGAGATGGACACTATTGGAAGTACGTACATTAGCTTGCTGAAAACAACCTCACAATTTGCTACAAACCTTATAGTTGAGTTTGAACACAGTCAGCTATTGATGTGCTACCGTAATGAGTGGAGAGGTGTGTGTGATGGCAAAAAGACCTTCAACAAAACTGATGCTGAGGTGGTGTGCTACCAGCTGGGTCTCTCAGGTGATGTAATCAACACCAACTTCCACTGTGACTCCTCAGACCGCAATGTGTCAGAAATAGCTGAGTTTAAGGATGTGTCCTGCACTGGAAGAGAGGAGGAGCTGCATGACTGCAAAATGAACACTCGGCTTAAAAATGATGACTGCCCAGCTGAGGATTGCATCTGCTTCCACTGTCCAGGTGGGTCCACAACTCCACTACAAAGAAGCACATTCACCAAACAGCTCCATATAGTATTTATCTGTGACATCTTTTTGTACCACATACTCGCACACACAACATGCATACCTGTGCATGTGGGAACACACACAGACATAACCATACACACACAAAGAGAGAGAGAGAGAGAAGGAGAGGAAACACAAAACAAAAGGGAGGGGGAGGGAGGGAGGTGGGAGGGGGAGGGAGGGAGGTAGGAAGGGGGGAGGAAGGGGAGAGAGAGAGATATGTACCTGCTGTAACTTTTTCCATTACAGAAGAGTATCAAGTTCGTTTGTTCAACATGACAAATGGAGCTGACTACCAGGGGCGTGTCCAGCACTACTATGATGGAGGGTGGAATGAGTTGTGTGTGGAGGAAGATTCTGATTGGACTGACAGTAACTCACACGTGGTGTGTCAGCAATTGGGAATGGGGATTCCCCTATGGGCAGCTGCAACGGTAGAACCATCTCACCCCATACCCAGGTTCATCTCATCGGACATCAACTGCACAGGAAGTGAGGAGACTGTTAAAGACTGCAAGACTCAATCTTGGACCATGCCAAGCCAGTGCTCTGGTTATGTACCCTGGGTTAGCTGTGAAGGTTGGTTGTGTTGGGCTGGGTTGCATGTGAAGGTTGGTCATGTTGGGCTGGGTTAGCTGTGAAGGTTGGTCGTGGTGGACTGGGTTAGCTGTGAAGGTTGGTCGTGTTGGGCTGGGTGAGCTGTGAAGGTTGGTCGTGTTGGGCTGGGTTAGCTGTGAAAGTTGGTCGTGTTGGGCTGGGTGAGCTGTGAAGGTTGGTCGTGTTGGGCTGGGTGAGCTGTGAAGGTTGGTCATGTTGGGCTGGGTTGCATGTGAAGGTTGGTCATGTTGTTCTGGGTGAGCTGTGAAGGTTGGTCGTCGTGGGCTGGGTTGCATGTGAAGGTTGGTCATGTTGGGCTGGGTGAGCTGTGAAGGTTGGTCGTGTTGGGCTGGGTGAGCTGTGAAGGTTGGCCATGTTGGGCTGGGTTGCATGTGAAGGTTGGTCATGTTGTTCTGGGTGAGCTGTGAAGGTTGGTCGTGGTGGGCTGGGTTGCATGTGAAGGCTGGTCATGTTGTTCTGGGTTAGCTGTGAAGGTTGGTCGTGTTGGGCTGGGTTAGCTGTGAAGGTTGGTCGTGTTGGGCTGGGTGAGCTGTGAAGGTTGGTCGTGTTGGGCTGGGTTAGCTGTGAAGGTTGGTCATGTTGGGCTGGGTTGCATGTGAAGGTTGAACTTGCACATAAACACAGTAACAGAAGTACCTTACAGATTACCATCCCATTCATCATCAAAATTTACAAAATGCATAATTTGGAAATGTTCTAAGTTGTAGATGGTGAAAACCAAAATAGCATAGTAAAACCGTTATTTGATTGCTAAACACAAGCAAATCAATCATGAGCAAACACATGTGCACACTGCTGTTCTCTCCATGCAGGTCCTCCAGTCACCATCACAAATGCTATCTCAGAGGATAGTTATAACAGCATCACTGTGGAGTGGTCCATAAACAAAATTAAGACACAGCACTATCCTGTGGTGACTGGGTATGAAATGATGATAGCTAATGCCAATGAGATGTATATGGAAACCTACCCAGGATGGAAGAGAGGGAAAGCTACTGTGCATGATCTCCTGCCCTTCACTGAGTACACCATCACAGTGAGGGCATTGATGGGGGAGCATAGGGGACCACTGAGTGAACCTATGCAAGTCAAGATCAAGACAGGTGATGTGTGTGTGTTGTGTGTGTGTGTGTGTGTGTGTGTGTGTGTGTGTGTGTGTGTGTGTGTGTGTGTGTGTGTGTGTGTGTGTGTGTGTGTGACATGTAAAGAACTTCATTTGATATGCATAACACAAAGAAATCAATTGAATCTCTGCTCACAAGCAAACACATGTGCACACTGCTGTTCTCTCCATACAGGTCCTCCAGTCACCATCACAAATGCTATCTCGGGGGGTCCCTTTAACAGCATCACTGTGGAGTGGTCCATAAACAAAACTAAGGCACAGCACCATCCTGTGGTGACTGGGTATGAAGTTATCATAACTAATACCAAAGCCAATGAGAAACATATAGAAACCTACTCCGGATGGGAGAGAGGGAAAGCTACTGTGCATGGTCTCCTGCCCTTCACTGAGTACACCATCACAGTGAGGGCATTGATGGGGGAGCATAGGGGACTGCTGAGTGAACCTATGCAAGTCAAGACAGGTAGCATTATGTGTGTGCATGTGTGTGTGTGTGTGTGTGTGTGTGTGTGTGTGTGTGTGTGTGTGTGTGTGTGTGTGTGTGTGTGTGTGTGTGTGCTCAGTTACCTGATTGTTTCATTTTGTGTATGCACACATCTTCACACTAAATACGTACATGTGGTTGTAGGTATACATGTACATGTGAACAGTGAGAGAAATAAGAGAACTTGTCAATGCTGCACATACGTACATATGTACTGTAGGTAACCGATGTACATTCCCCTCTTCTTCCTACCATATCTCACACATGTGCTGTATGCCCACACAACCATCACACAAAACAACTGCAGGACCTAACGAAGTAGTACTAGGACTAGCTTTGAGTACAGCTGTCTTTGGTCTACTACTAGTATTCTTCATCACTAGGATCGTAGTATCTGTACTTGTGTATGTGTCCTGCAACAGACGAAGGTAAGGGTCGGAGAGAAAGTGACATGCAGTTGTAGATTCTATTCAACCACCTCACATATTATCTAATACACGCACACACGCATGCATGCACACACACACATGCACACACACACACACACACACACACACACACACACACCCCACACACACACACACACTGCAAGGGGTGTAGATACAGTAGATAGTGACTTGAGATTTGTATCACACATGTTAGGAGAGACAGAAGAAATGAAGTACCTAATGAGAGAGATCCATTGTTAAGGGATGGTCATCAGCCTGTTAATGGACCGCAGCCTCGTGATGGAGATCAGCATGGTGCTAGAGGTCGGCCTCCTGATGGACAGCACTCCATTAATGAAGTGGAAAGTTCTGATGAAGAAGAAGACGAATTTATATCATTCCCAAGAGACAACCAATGATGAATTAATACACGCTATCAAACATGTATTCAATAAATTGCTCCGTATCATGGAGTGATACAACCGTACACTCTCTATTCAAGTGTTTACATTGTTGTTTGTTCCTACAGTGACAGTCACTAAAAGTTGTTGTGTGTTCTGTAATCTTCTCTGTCTGGTCTCAGGAGTTCTATATCGTTAATTAAGCAAGAATGTTTCATTTCTTGTACAGAGAAATTCAGACCATCTTGTTCTTGTGTCCTTCTCGGTGGAAATGATCCCAGTAATATTGGTCCGTGTCAGCCCAGGTTGCTACGTATTTGGCTGATACAAATTTACATATTCATCTCCAGAGTGTGTGGGCGGGTCACACAGAGTGCACACCCACCCTTCAATAGTGAAAGTTGCTTTAGTTTTGATGCCAAACTACACGTTCATGGTGCTGTCCTTCCTCCTTAGGCACTGGATACTGATATTATACAAAACTGTCCTTCACAGGTAGGACTGCAGGCTCTGAGTATCTATTTCAAAGCTAAAAAGGATTTAGAGACAGTATGTGTACCTGTTCTGTTGGTCGGCTCTCGATGGATACCACACTTGTGGCTTTAGTTCTAGCTGTGCTCTGTGGAGCTTCTGCAGCACCAGCTGCGCTGGATGAGATATTGGTAGGTTTGGATAGTTTCCAGTTTACCACTGTTATCAGAAGACATCCAAAAGCCTTCCCCCCGCTTTTCACTTTCCTTCAACCTGCAGCAAAAACAGCTTTATCCTTAGAGGATATTTAATTAATATTTTTACTCCTAAATTTTCTCCACAAGGCTCCAATAGAAGAGTTCTTGAAGAAGAAGCTATTTCCTTCCGGATATCAATCCTGGCAGAAATTGAGGGCCATGTTAGTGATTTGGAGTTTTCATTTGAAGATATCCTAATATTTGTTACTGGAGCCGCAGATGTGCCACCAATGGGATTTTCCCCATCTCCAATTCTAGATTTCTGTGACGAGATAAAATATCCCACTGCTTCCACTTGCAGCAATGTTCTCACCTTGCCTCCAAATCAAGCATATGAGGAGCTTAAGGATAATTTTGTTTTTGGCATTCTGAACAGCCATGTTTTTATGTGCTTATAGTTTTGTTACAGCTTACATGTACTCCTTTTATCACTACTATTCATAATGTAACAATTGGACAGACTCAAAGATTTGCCATTACTATCCCGAATCACTAAATATACACATACATATGCATACACAAACACTTAATGTAATGTGCTAACAATTTACATGCAGTTGCAGATTTGACAACTAACCTGTAAGTGCAGCCCTACAATTCTAGTCAACTCCAAATACAATCCTCTGCCATGATCACTGCATACTGTAGGGTCAATTACATCAATTTCCAGCATCAGTTGCTGACATGGTTGAAAAGAAAACCGTGGAACAGGGACTGGGTCATGTGAGGGAAGTGAGGGATTGGTGTCAGCATCGGACTCATCACTACTTGAATTATCGCTCAACAGGTGCAATGCTGAATAAAATAGTTGGAGAGGGGTTTGCATCCTTTCCGTTGATATGGCATGGTTATTCCAACTGGCAGAAAATGCTGATAAGGAATCATGAATTGATTCTGGGCAGGACTATGGCGTGCAACACAAACATGTCTACCTAATTGAGTGTATCTATATTTCCTTTATCCTCCAATTCGCGAAAAAGCTCAGCAAATACAACCAGTGCAGAACGATGTACATCTCTCCATAGTCTGTCTATTCGCTCATTGTGGGTAGAGCTACCGACAATTATGCAATTTTGGTGACCATGCAATTCCATCATGTAGCGCCATACATTGACATTTTCACCACAGACAAACCATACAGACTTGAACACTTGCACAAATTGGAGCAGATCAATCTGTGACTGTTGGGTACAAACAGAACAAAGGACGCATGATTTTGTAATGATATTCATTGCCGTCCAGAATATGGGGAGTTTACTTTCAGTATGGGGATCTTATGCATACAACCCTAGGAGACACGCCCACCTCCTCAACTGCACCTACCCCACACACCACCACAGCTCAGAGGGTAACGTAACAATAAATACAATAATCAGCACTTCCAATATGGTGGTGATGTGGAATGCAACCACAGGGATATACCCCTGAGTCATGCGACTCTAAATGGCTGCCTTTGGACAGAATATCTTTCTTGTTGTAGTCTTCTGTGTGACTTGTACAGAAGAGCTAGTCAGTCAATGCAGTGGGACTGATGGTGAGTGGGCTCTTCTGAAGGGTCAGCATAGGCTGACAACACTCCTCACATGTTTGTACTGTGAATATATCTTTAGTTACCACCACTAAAGGCCACCAGCTATTGATGTGCTACCACAAAGAGTGGAGAGTTGTGTGTGATCAGGAAAATACCTTCAACAAAACTGATGCTGAGGTGGTGTGCTACCAGCTGGGTCTCTCAGGTGATGTAATCAACACCAACTTCCACTGTGACTCCTCGGACCCTGATCTACCTGAAAAGGCTGAGTACAAGGATGTGTCCTGTACTGGGAGAGAGGAGAAGTTGATCAACTGTTCAATAACTGAAGTGTACTTTGACTGTACAGTTGTAGGCTATATTTGTGTCCAGTGTCCAAGTGAGTTCACAACTGCACTACAAGGGGAGAAGGGTTCATTCTTGTACTAGTATGTATGGATATACTAAACACACACATACACACACACACACACACACACACACACACACACACATACACACACACACACACACAAACACATACACACACACACACACACACACACAAACACATACACACACACACACACACACAAACACATACACACACATACGCGCGCACACACACACACACACACACACACACACACACACACACACACACACACACACACACACACACACACACACATACACACACAAACACATACACACACACATACACACACACACACACGCACACACACACACACACATACGCGCGCACACACACACACACACACACACACACACACACACACACACACACACACACACACACACACACACACACATACACACACAAACACATACACACACACATACACACACACACACACGCACACACACACACACACACACACACACACACATACACACACACACACACACACACACATACACACATATACACACGCATACACCACACACTTCATCTAAGCTTGTTTGCTCCATTATAGAAGAGTCTCAAGTTCGCTTGTTAAACATAACAAATGGAGCTGACTACCAGGGGCGTGTTCAGCACTACTACAATGGAAGGTGGAATGAGTTGTGTGTGGAGGGAGATTGGACTGACAGTAACTCACGTGTGGTGTGCCAGCAATTGGGAATGGGGAAACCCCTTAGAGCAGCTACGAAGGTAGGACCATCCTACCCCACACCCAGGTTCATCTCATCGGACATCAACTGCACAGGAAGTGAGGAGACTGCTAAAGACTGCAAAACTCAACCGTGGACCTTGACAAGCCAGTGTTCTGGATATGTACCCTGGGTTAGATGTGAAGGTTGGTCGTGTTGGGCTGGGTTGCATGTGAAGGTTGGTCATGTTGGGCTGGGTTAGCTGTGAAGGTTGGTTGTGTTGGGCTGGGTTGCATGTGAAGGTTGGTCATGTTGGGCTGGTTAGATGTGAATGTTGGTCGTGGTGGGCTGGGTTAGCTGTGAAGGTTGGTCGTGTTGGGCTGGGGGGTGTGTGAAGGTTGGTTGTGTTGGGCTGGGTGAGCTGTGAAGGTTGGTTGTGTTGGGCTGGGTGAGCTGTGAAGGTTGGTCATGTTGGGCTGGGTGAGCTGTGAAGGTTGGTTGTGTTGGGCTGGGTGAGCTGTGAAGGTTGGTTGTGTTGGGCTGGGTGAGCTGTGAAGGTTGGTTGTGTTGGGCTGGGTTAGCTGTGAAGGTTGGTCATGTTGGGCTGGGTTGCATGTGAAGGTTGGTCGTGTTGGGCTGGGTTAGCTGTGAAGGTAGGTCGTGCACAGGAAGAACACAATGAAATCTATATACTCTACCTTGCAACAATTGGAGCCCTTACACTTTACCCAATATTTGAAATCATTGATTGCATTGTTACAGAAATTGTATGAAGTATTATATTGTTAATAATATTACCAACAGTCAAAGGTCATAGGAAGTTTATAAACTGTTGGTTAAAGTTAAGTGTGATTATGCTTTTGCTTAGATCTATGCAGCAGACACACCAGTGTGCACCGTACACTTCTTTGCAGCAGACACACCAGTGTGCACCGTGCACTTCTTTGCAGCAGACACACCAGTGTGCACCTGTGCACTTCTTTGTATGTATTATATACAACTCACGAGATCCGCCTTTAGCATTGAAATCACCTAATACAATACACATGGCTCATCATGTGATAGTATACTTGGCTTCATAGGTTTTGCCTAGCTTTAGGGAAGCAGAGATAATTCTGGAGACCCAGGACTACCACCTGCTACCTCCTGACACCACCCATACCCCTCCTCCCACACATTTCACAGACACATTCACACAGACACACACACACCACAAATAATGTACACACTGCATCAATGTTGGTGTGCCTCTTCCCAGGCCCTCCAGTCAACATCAAAAGTACTACCTCAGCAGGTGTTAACAGCATCACTGTGGAGTGGTCGGTGGACTCACACACACAGTACTATCCTGTGCAGACTGGGTACCAAGTCAAGGTAGCCACAGGCAAGGTGACTTCCTTTGCAACCTACCAGGGATGGGAAACAAAGAGAGCTACTGTCCAAGACCTCCAGTCCTTCACTGAATACACCATTGAAGTGAGGGCAATGATGGGGGAGCATGGTGGACCATGGAGTAGGAGTCAGCCTGTCAAGACAGGTGTGTGAGTCTGTGGAACATGCTGTGTGTGTGTGGAGACTAGTATATGTAATCCTGTCTGTAGGAGCATGCATGTACATGTGTGACGAGTGAGCAGGACCAAGGGGTTCTCTTGTGTGACGAGTGAGCAGGACCGAGGGGTTCTCTTGTGTGACAAGTGAGCAGGACTGAGGGGTTCTCTTGTGTGACGAGTGAGCAGGACCGAGGGGTTCTCTTGTACTGGAGACTACGAGCTACACACCTTAGCAGTAACAGAGCAAAGAACATTAATGGACTGTATTTTATGAATTGCTGTCTACTGCTCTACAAACACATGTGCATGCATGTTTAACAATATTAATGAAAGCACATGTGCCCAATTAGCACACTCTCTCACATGTATGCACACACCATTGCAGGTCCTAGTGTCATGGTGCAAGGACTGATGGCTGCAATACCTGCGATATGCTATCTCACCATTTCTATTACTTGTGTATTACTTGGAAGTGTTGCGATTTGGAGAAGACAAAGGTAAGGCTCGGAAGGGCCGTAACAATGCTTAGGCTCTATTTGACCATCACACACACACACACACACACACACACACACACACACACACACACACACACACACACACACACACACACACACACACACACACACATACACATACACACACACACATACACACACACACACACACACACACACACACACACACACACACACATACACACACACACACACACACACACACACACACTGTACATAATGTACTTTGCAGCACACATGTACACATCATGAGATTGAATTCAAGTATGCACACAGACTCATACTACAAACACATAATACAATCAAGCATTTAGGGGACCTACAAATTTAAAGTAGTTCTCATTATCAGAGGTTCTTCTCAGTAACAGGGCTTGGAAACTAGTTTGTGCTAAGCAGAAATTAATCTTGAGAATGTTATTCTTGACAAGGTTCTGCTGTACAGACTGTACATATGGGCACACATGTACATGCAGGCACACATGTACGTACATGCAAGCACACACTGTACAAACAGGCACACATGCACATACAGGCACACATGTATACGCAGGCACACACTACAGATAGAAAACCATACATGAAAATCACGCAAGACTGAACTCTTGCGCAATGAAAAATTGTGGCTGTTTGCTTAAGTAGAAATGTAAAAATAGATATAATTGAATAACTGCTGAAGTTTTTTTCCGCAAAATTCAGTTGTGTACAGTACAATGCACCACATGCACCACACTGCATGTACACAGAACATGCACCACACTGCATGTACACAGAACATGCACCACACTGCATGTACACAGAACATGCACCACACTACATGTACACAGAACATGCACCACACTGCATGTAGACAAAACATGCATCACACTGCATGTAGACAAAACATGCACCACACTGCATGTAGACAGAACATACACCACACTGCATGTACACAGAACATGCACCACACTGCATGTAGACAGAACATGCACCACACTGCATGTAGACAGAACATGCACCACACTGCAT
>CAUJGJ010000083.1:4326600-4349100 GCA_963170055.1 Halisarca cf. caerulea
TGTGATGTGGGCGGAGCCAAGTGTGATGTGGGTGGAGCTGAGTGTGATATGAGTGGACCCAAATGTGAAGTGGGTGGAGCCAAGTATGACAGGTGGGTCTGAGTGTGATGTGGGTGGGACTGAGTGTGATGTGGGCAGAGCCAAGTGTGATGTGGGTGGGTCTGAGTGTGATGTGGGTGGAGCCGAGTGTGATGTGGGTGGGTCTGAGTGTGATGTGGGTGGAGCCGAGTGTGATGTGGGTGGGTCTGAACGTGATGCGGCTGGAGCTGAGTGTGACGTGGGCGGAGCCAAGTGTGACGTGGGTGGGTCTGAGTGATGAAACATTTAACGGGGACATGGTCTCGTACTGTGATCTTCATGACTTTGGGTATCTCCCAGTAGCTCTCGATGTCTTTCTTCAGAAGCAACCTGGGAAAGTACGGGGGTGGGAGGATCACATTCAGGGTGTGTATATACGTGGGCGTGTCTACTCACCTCTTGGGTGTGTCCATGGCTGCATCAGCGATGGAGTTGAGGATGAGAACGGCATCTCTCCCCAACATTCCTTGCTCAAACTGTTTCCAGTAACTGGTCTTCTCAGCTTTGATGGTCCTTATCCTTGCTTCTTCGGCAATTTCCGCTAGCTCCTTAGGGTGAGGTACACGAGGAACCTCTGTACTGCACTCGGGACAGTGGGTCACCTTCATCACCAGCGGGTTCTGGTCAAGCTGTGTGTAGGAGGTGAGGTGGGGTCTTAGCAGAGACTAAGAAGGGATCATTCTCAACTGTACCTTCTCATCCTTGGCCTCGTAAGGGTCTTTAACCGTGGTTGACTTCTCCACCATTTCCCAGTTGGCATCAGCAAGGAAAGGATCTGATTTGAGCATGTTCACTGCTCTTTGTTGAGCGTCTTGTATCCGTCGCACAGCCTGAGCCATGGCCAGCTTCTTAGCATGTGATATGTCACTCATTCCAAGGAACTTGAGAAGGTACTCGGTGGTGGTAGCATTGACCAGGAGGGTCAGGACAACAATCCCAGCAGAATAGAAGAGGAACTGCACAGGAGAACAGGGCAGGAGGGTGGGCCAGCACACAACAGGGCAGGAGGGTGGGCCAGCACACAACAGGGCAGGAGGGTGGGCCAGCACACATGTATTAGTAAAATGCAGGTATTATGTGAGAACAGAACGAGAGATTGAAAACAGAGATGATGATGATAATGAACTGATGTAGTGCACAAACTACAGAAGAAATGCAATTCTAACAAGATCAATCAGGTAATTACTAGCAGCAACATGCAACCTATCACATAATATGTTTGTAGTATGGGATTCGATGGCTATCGAAGTTCAGAAGTGACCACTAAAGATCTTCACAACCATGCCAGCTGAATCCAATAGTCCAATAATGAGAACAGGCTCAAACTGTATCACAAACACCATATGGTCCCAAAACACACTTGGGGGGGGGGGGGGGCTACCACACAATGAGTGGGAGGATCTACTAGCACACGAGGGGAGGGGTTACCAGCACATGAGGGTAGGGTTACCAGCACATTAGGGGAGGGGTTACCAGCACACGAGGGAGGGGTTACCAGTACACAGGGGGAGGGCCTACCAGCACACAGAGGGAGGGGCCAACAGAACATGAAGGGGAGGGGCTATCAGCACATGAGGGGGAGGGGCTACCAGCACATGGAGGGGGAAGCCAACAGAACATGAAAGGGAGGGGCTATCAGCACATGAGGGGGAGGGGCTACCAGCACACAAGGGAAGGAACCAGCAGAACATAAAGGGGAGGGGCTGCCAGCACAAGAGGGAGGGCCTTACACAGTATAACAAGATGGGCCACAGACCATCAGGAGTTGGTGTGAGGATAGTAAGTACCCTCAATGGAAGGCGAAATACGTAGGTACTCACTGTCAGAGGTACTTACTATCCAAGGTGCTTTCAGTGGTATTGCATGAGGTAGGGACAGAGCAATGAGTATGTACTATCCAGGAGGACTGAATCAGGTACTTCCTAGCTGAGTTTGCCTGTATTCCTTATATGGCATTCACATGCTGGTGGTCCTTGTCATCGCTGTGCTAGGTAATAACAACCTGGGATAACTGCAACTGTCTAAACCAAACCTACCACAAGACTACTGGGGTACTCCCACACCAGCTGCAACCAGCGTGCACCTCAGCAGTGGAGCACACCCTACAATAACTTGCATAAATTCCATGTAATTCAACCCACACCTGTACTCTGTGGGCAAGAGGTTCCTGGTCCAGTCACCTATTGTCCAGGACATCCGATAGCTAGCAGGAGGGTGTTAATGCCACACAACCTCTCCTGAGCTCAAGTCGCAAGGAAAGCGTCCACTTTACACAGTAGAATGGCTCAAGTACAGACAGATGGAGGTGAGCTCAACAATGGCCGCCGCATTTTACCAACTTCTTATGTTACTGTGATGAATCAGCTTAGCACACCCTGCCATCCGCTCAGGCAGCCCATTATTGCTTTGCAGTCGTCTATCACTTTCAGTATGTACACACAGGCCTACTGTTATCTTGACACACCCACATATTCAACTAGCCACACCCCCTTACACTAATGTGGCAGACGCACATTGTGTCATGCACACTTACATGGTTTCCAATGGTCTGCAAGATGGTTCCTGGGTTGGCGTTTCCCTCCTGAACAACGACCAGAGCCAGTGCAAGCCCAACCGCACCACGCAGACCTCCCCAGGAGATGACTACTCCATGTTGCCAGGTCAGGTTGTAGCCAATCTTGCTTATCACAGGTGATGCCACCAGTACCACTATCAACCTGGGCGTGGAACAACATATGCATGAAAGGAGGTGTGGTTGCATGCATGCTGCCACACCCACTTACCGGATGACTATCAAAGTGAAGTACAGTACTATAAGGTACATCCATCCCAAGGATTCCACGTCCGAGAATGCCTGTTGCGAAATAACCACACCCACAAGAATGAAGATGAGTGTATTGGCAAGGTAGCCCAACATCTCCCAGAACCTGTAGGCAAGATCAGTTTCTGTTCCCCCATTCAGCAACAGTGAACACACACACACACACACACACACACACACACAGAGACAGACACACACACACACAGACACACATAGACACGTACCTGCGCACACACACACACACAGACACACACACACAAAGAGACTTGCCTATGAAGGAACTTCTCCACCTCAGGGCTAATGTTGCTCTTCCTTGAGCTGATCTCAATGCCCAGAGCAACGACAGACAGCACACCAGATACCTGGCAGTAAGCCTCTCCAATGAAGTAGGTGATGTAGGTTGAGACCAAAGTGATGGTTATTTCAATGAGGGCATCATTGAACACGTGTGATAGCCACAAGACAGTCAGCTTTCCCATGAACCAGCCAAACAATGGACCAACCAAAGCCACTCGTACAAAGTAGAGGAAGATATCTAGTCCTGCAAACACAAGGAGGTACTTGCAATGAGGCCAAACCATGTTGGTTTACTCAAGATGGGACCACAATGGGCCAGAAGTGTTATATTAGTAGCGGGATTACTGGCTACAGGATGGTTGCTGGGCAACACTCACCGCTCTGTGTGACATGAGGTAGCAGTTCAGACAACAGAACATTGAAGAGCACAATGGCAGCTCCATCGTTGAGCAGTGACTCTCCTTCGATGACTGTACCAAGTTGTATTGGAGCACCTGAGATGGGGCAAATCACTCATTTTACAATGAAACAGAAACTACAGCATCAAAAGACCTTACCTAGTCCTTTCAGTAGTGAAACAACAGCGACAGGATCCGTGGCGCTCAGGATGGTCCCAAAGAGAAGACAGACAGTCCAAGGCCAGTTGTAGTTGAAGAGGTAGCGTGCCATCACAGAGGTCAACACGGCACTGGTCACCATTCCTGGACCAGCCAACACCAGCGACTGTCCAACTGTCTTCTTGAATGTGTGGACATCCATTGCAAATGCAGACTCAAATATCAGTATCGGGAGGAAAATGTAGAGCATTAGATGTGGGTCGATGCTGGCCAGTTGGGTGAAGTCATGAATGACCGAAGACACATTTGACACGGCTCCCACGACGAGCCCAATGCATATCAGGATCACTGTGTACGGTATTGGGGACTTCTTGAAGAGGTGTCGCACTAAAGCTATGCAGGACAGGGGTGTACATCAGTTTACCGTATCAAAAATAAACAATTTGTTAAGATAAAGAACATATTATATATGCACGTGATATTGAACATTCAAGCTTAGTACAAACATTTACCTCCAACGGCGAATGCGAAAAAGAGAAACAAAAGTGTCTTTGGTTCGTGGCTCTCTGAATGGTCATCTCCGTGACCGCCCGAATGAGGAGTGGTGTTGGAGGCGTTGTTGAGGTAAGTGTCCACAAATCCATCTAGAAAGACCGCCAAAGAATTGAAAGTATTCTCTGGACTTGGCACGTGTACTTCGCTGTGGGATGAAGAAGGCATTTCCTCCTTCGACAAGCCCAGTACTTCGACTTACAACTTCATATCAGCCAGCACAGTCGCTAGGGACCGCCCACCTGGCCAATCAATAGAGTCGCTCTATAAACCGAAAAGTTCACCCAACGCCGTCATTTTCGAGCGTTGCCGAGGTAGCGAGTGAATGGCTAAGGTCTGTACTGTCGTCTTGCTCATACTGGGGTGTTCAGCATCACTGCGGGGAGTGCGCGCCTCCTCGGGGTTCACACACCCATATCTCTTACAGCTCTACAACCAGACAACCGACCAGTTCGGGAGGGTGCGGAACGGGGTACAGCTTGAAGACGTTATCGTTTGGGGATTACTGGACGACGGTAAGGACGGTTTACAATCTTATGACAACTGCATTACGATTTATGGCCTATTTTCTTATGCATTTGTTTATAGATACCGCTGTCGATAGAGCAATTACTGACGCCAATTTACCTTGTCAACAGTTAATGACTAATTCCTTGTCTACGAGGGATTTACGCGATTCGTCACGTGAACAGGACTCCGTGGTTAGTAAAGTTCTTTGGAACGTCTATATCAAACGAAAGTCCTATCACCTTGAAGGTTCTTCTCTGTGCGGTGAGTCGGAAGTCGAGGTGGATTTCATGTTGAGGGGACAAAGGCAACGCTACGTTGAAAAGCTGTCGGAAGTTGGACCCATTGGTCAGTGGATGCAGATTAGAGTTAGGACGTCTTTCTTCAATAGCACGTCTCTCTTGCCCGACAGACTAGTGGTTAATACCACATTGAGATGTCGACGATGTTCCCAAGGAGTATCTCTTCCTTTCGAACTGGTAGATTTGCGCACTTCAAGCGGTGGAGATTACGCCAAGCATCACCAGCCAATGCTTGCCTTCCACTTCTTCAACGAAGAATTGCTACCGTGGCTTCGGCCAGTACGGAGTCCACATCGCAAGAAACGCGCGCTTTTTTCCTCTCTGTTAAAACATATTGGCAGTCCTTGTAAAAGACTTCCACAAAAGGTGCGCCTTGAAGACGTCTATGAGGACCGTATAATCTTGCACCCTCGTGAGATCGATATGGGGATTTGCAGCGGTTCTTGTGACCTGCGTCTTCTTCTCAGTAGACAACACTCGACATTCGCAACTGAGCACGCAATAGGAAAGCTCAAGAAAGGCCTGAAGGCTCGGTGTGTGCCCGTCAGTTACTACCCCCTGCACATTATAGAGATGGACGGCCACATTCAGAAGCAGTTCGTCTCTCGTACATTGTCTGTGAACCAATGTGGATGTAGGTGATCTTCTCTGCTACCATCTGCTTCAGCAGGATAATGGCTGTAATTAGAATCTGACAATTTTTTAAATGTTTATTTTTATGTTCGATATTTTCCAGTACTATTTATACCAATATCACAACATTGGTAGATCAATGAGCCAAACCCATAGCTTACTTGTATCATTGTACTAAGTGCATTGTTTTCATATTCCAGTTATTCTTAGCCACCGCTTACTGCTATTCATGTGACATTCTTTAAATTCTAACGCAATCTTTGGATTACCTAAGTGCAGGCTTGTCCAGGAGGTCGGCATGTAGACAGCTTACAAGTGCATGGGATGACGTTATGTATGGAGAAGACCTGTAACATACTCAAAAGAAACACATCCTCGCTTTTAGGCATAGTAGAATATATTTCATTTCGTGAACCAAGTAACGTGTGTTATTGACGATAACTAGAGAGGAGGCAAGTTAGGGGGAAACCCTAACGTTCCCCCTGAGATAATTGCGTCACTCATCGATGAATACCATTAGATTTTCTAATAAATGGGTGAGAACTCCAATACGAATTAATTGGAGAGTCATGACTCCTTCAAATCTATTTCTTGTAATCTGCAGTTGCAGCTTGTTCGCTTTTACTCAAAGCACCTTCGTCCACCCGTACGTAATGGAATTATTCCGACGCAAAGTGTCCGACAGCGTATGGGCGTTTACAGATAGTGGAGGTTAGTACGAACCGCAGTAGACACAACACCCTAGAGGTGGTATGTAAGCATGCTTTGATTGAGAGTTCTCCACTCTTCCCTCGTCTGCTGTAGATAAAATCTCCCCCAGTGTTCTGGAAAGGACAAAATGTTTCGACACAGTCTACAACACTCTAAACTTGCGGAGTTTACTGACTTTGGAAAACAGACAGATACCAGTCACTAAATCTATCTGGCGTTTCTCCCTGAGGAAAAGGCACAGCGTCAACCCTTGTTTAAGCGGTGTTGTTGCGGTACAAGTTAACTTTACCAACCTAGGACAAGCTAAGAAGGTTCAAAAGAACGTTCAGTTTAGGTCACACAAGTCTTCGGTTTGGATCGAAATGGATATAGGTAACATCCTTCACGACATGCTTCAGCTCAGCTCTGACCAAGCAAAGGTTCGTGTGCGTACGAGCATTCGTTGCTCTAACGTATCCTGTGACGAGGAGCTACCATTCAGACTAACGGACCTGCACGCGATTGTTCCCCAGAGGAAACGCTATCTGAATTTGCAACCTCTTCTGGCTGTTTACCAGCACGAGGTAACCAAAAAGAGTATTGTGAACGACGTCGACTTTGCAATCCTTAGGAGACGGTCCCGACGGTACGTGCGCTCTATTCAACGGAGTTCCAGCTGTCGTTTGGTAAAACTAGGGGTAAATGTATCAGACGTACCCGAACTACACAAAGTTATCCTTCCACGGAAGTTCAACATGGGCGTCTGCGTTGGCCACTGTGATCTGGCATCAATGTTGACTCACCCAAACAGCAAGTACACAAACAACTATGCCTTTCTAGCTACCTATCTCTTTGGCAAAGGAAAGTTTCCCTCCCGAGCATGCTGTGTACCCACCTCCTACAATCCTCTTCAAGTGGTCATGGAGGAAGACGACAGTATGGTTACAAAACCAATTTACCAACTTGTAGCCACAAACTGTGGATGTCGCTAACTTGGACAATTTTTCATTTCAACTGCAACAATCAACCTTACTATAATAGTATTATTTACATACATTTTTTTAATTGATTGCAAATTTGTAACTGGAAATTGTAATGCTTAAAGCAAACATACTACAGTTGAGTTGACTCTAGCCTGAGAATGTGCTAAGAAGGGCTTGCACCTCTTGTTGTACTTGCTGTGGAGAGATGGGGAGGGCAGGGACATAGCTACCATACCACAGTGAGTACCAATGTAGCAGTGAGACACAGTGGTGTGCAAGTCACTTGAACAGTTGGTAACATACTGAGTCCTGGTTGCTGTGGCACTGGTCAGACAGGGGTAAAAGGATGTCCACCACTTTCAAAGAAATCATCTCCTCACACACATCCTCTGAGGAAATGAACCAGATCACACTCATTAAAGGTTAATTGCTTAACCTACCCACAACACCCATGCACCAGTGGCTGATCAATTCAGTGCAAGCCATACACACAGGACAAAGCACCTAATGTACTCACTGTAAGCACTCATCTGTTTCACAAGTGGTAGCAGATGCTTGACTACTTCTGTGTTCTCCTTGCGGGTCCTTAGGGTTTAGGGGGGCAAACGTGTACCACAGTAGGAAGAATATGAATGACCATTATGTCACACACACACACACGCACGCACGCGCACACACACACACACACACATGCACACACGCACACACACACACACACACCACTAACAACAGCAAATAAACAAATGTGGAGTCAAAAAATAAATGAAGTCTAACATTTATACAGTATCTAAAAACAACCCACAAAGTCATATAGTACAGAAATTACCCTCACCTGATGGCATCCATGATCAGCGGTATTCCTTCTATGCCATTTGGTGTTTGTACAACTTGGAATGCAGTGGTTTCTACCCGGAAGAGGCACAGCATAACAGGGAACATGCTTCACAGGACACCAACACATGCACAACCCAATACTGTATTCCATGACAACCAACTGTGCACATTGCCTGACACCATGCTCTATACAATCTGAGACCACCTCAGTCCAAGAGGAGATGGAGCTGAAAGGACCTGTTGACACAGACACAAAGTCTAGACATGAGGAATCTGTCAGGCTCACTAGAGTGCCATGACTGGTGCTGTGTGTGTCTGTGATGAAGAGTTTGGGTGCAAGGGCATGCAGACACCATCAAAAAGGAAATGTTGCAATGAGATTAACATGACCACACACACACACACACACACACACACGTGCACACACTGAGTGGTTGCGATTTACATACAAATACATTCACCACTCCAGGGACGAGCAATGATCATCACGGATTGCTGTGTCTGTGGTAGCAAGAGCTTAGTGCTCAGTGCTCAGTGCTTAGTACTTATGTACACTGTTTATATATATGCCATATACACCATATGCCAATGCTTTCAATGCAAAGAGTGACAGGTGTGACCTGGATAGCCAACCAACTAGCCTCAGGCATTGTCGGGACGTGGCAACATGCACACAGGAAGACATCACACCCACAAGTGCGTTCACTGTTACAAGGACAAAACAAGATTAACATCCATGCTGAAGATGTTCTGAGGGGCTATGTTCAGGGGTTAGGGGAGGATGGGGTATGTTCGGGGGTCAAAGGAGGATGGGGTGTGTTCAGGGCTGGATGCATGTATTCCTAGTAGCACTTCACTGACAGCAGATGTTGCACACAAGATGTATATGTATATATGCACATACAGGGATTTTATCGAGGATTGAAATTACTTTTGGGGGGAGGGTAACCTTCAGTAGTACAGTGCATGTCTACTGCACAAGACATGGGCGTGGTTTTGACGTACGTATTGTGTGTATATTGCAGGGTCTCTTTCAGGATAATGATCAGAGGGGGGTCATAACAAGGTAGAGTGGGGGCAGATACGTACTGCATGCAAATATGTTGTATCCTGGACTTTCATTAGCACATGCAGTGCAGTGATGTAAGGAGGTGCAGATTTGTATGCGGAGCGCAGGGGTAGACGTGAACATAGCTAGAGGGTATGACCCCCCCCCCCCCACAGGGAAAATTTGAGTTTTTAGATTATCTAAGGTGGTATATACCGAGGTCATTTTGGACCATTCAAGGTTTATTTGGACACTCAAGTAGGGCCTTCTCTATAGTAATTTGTCTACAGTTGGAATGTTTAGGGTGGAAGCTGGAGAGTTTGGGGTGGAAGTTCCCCCCGCCCCACTGGATAGAACCCTGACATGGGAAAGACAGGCAAACACATACGTACTTACTTTATACAGCAATGCACACACACACACACACACACACACACACACACACACACACACACACACACACACACACACAGTGGATTTACACATTACTCAAAAACAGACCTTAGCCCTATTTCACGTCATTTTTCGATGTCAATATTTGTGAGATACACAACCAACAATTAATGGCTATCTTCATCAATGCTACGTAATACAAATAAATCTCACAGTACAATATACACAGTATCCTAAGCATCACATCTCACTGCACAGTGTACCGTGATGGCTACATCTCACTGCACAGTGTGCCATGATGGCTACATCTCACTGCACAGTGTACCATGATGGCTACATCTCACTGCACAGTGTGCCATGATGGCTACATCTCACTGCACAGTGTGCCATGATGGCTACATCTCACTGCACAGTGTGCCATGATGGCTACATCTCACTGCACAGTGTGCCATGATGGCTACATCTCACTGCACAGTGTACCGTGATGGCTACATCTCACTGCACAGTGTACCGTGATGGCTACATCTCACTGCACAGTGTACCGTGATGGCTGGATCACTACCAAACATAGAAGCCCCGTGCTAATGGAGCCATACGAGTGTCCTGTAGTTCTTGGAGATGCAAGGAATGCATGTCTTTCTGTCTGGAAATGTGTCCACAGAAGATTACCATTTACCTTACATAGCTGCCAAAGTCTACCAAAGGACCCTACTATCAATAGTACTTACTACCAGCATTGGTCCTGGTACAATAGGTCACATGTATTCACACAATAAGAACATACACTGATCCTTCAGCAATAGAGAGAGAGAGAGATATTCACACACACACACACACCAGGGTTTTAGCTACACACCAGGGTTTTAGCTAAAGCAGGGTGGTACCACCCTGCTTTCATTATCCCCATATACCCTGCTTTCAGTCTCCCCACCCTGCTTTCATTATCCCCATACACTCTGCTTTCATTCTCCCCACCCTGCTTTCATTTTCCCCACCCTGCTTCCATTCTCCCCACCCTGCTTTAATTCTTGTGTGAGATCATGGGGATTATGAGTACAGGGGCAGAAATCCATCACTTTTGTGCATGGATTAGTTAATTTTGCTTTACATTGACTTAGATGAAAAATATTGTGGCAAGAATTCACTGTACTGCAATTACTGACTTATGCAATAACCCTCACTACCCTGCTATAGAAAAATTCTGGCTAGAGCATTGCACACACACACTGACCAGATAGAATGAACATTCAATTAATACACGATAATAGATGAAATGTGTTTCAAGGGCAACATTTATTGCCATGACAACAATCTGGATCAGAATGGGAAATGGTCGAATCACCACTACGTCACTGAGTGTGGATGGTTTCCATGGCAACACAAGATGACAACGAATGTGGGTGGAATGGTTCCCACAGTTACCCAACACTTGTTAAGAGACCATTCTGCCAGGCACAACATCAGTGGGTGAAGTGGTTTCTATGGCAACCCACCCCCTGTAGTAGTGGGTGTAGGGCAGAGGGTAAAAGGTGCCGAGTTGCAGTTTCTGGTCATTGTCATTACTGAGCATACTATTTATGACACCTGCTTGTAGCAGGTATGCAACTTTATGTTCGTGTGTACACCACTGACCACTCACCACAGTACACCATTCACCACAGTACACCACTCACCACTCACCACAGTACACCATTCACCACAGTACACCACTGTAGACCACTCACCACAGTACACCACTGTAGACCACTCACCACAGTACACCACTCACCACAGTACACCACTCACCACAGTACACCACTCACCACTCACCACAGTACACCATTCACCACAGTACACCACTGTAGACCACTCACCACAGTACACCACTGTAGACCACTCACCACAGTACACCACTCACCACAGTACACCACTGTAGACCACTCACCACTCACCACAGTACACCATTCACCACAGTACACCACTGACCACTCACCACAGTACACCACTGTAGACCACTCACCACTCACCACAGTACACCACTGTAGACCACTCACCACTCACCACACCACTCACCACACCACTGTAGACCACTCACCACTCACCACAGTACACCATTCACCACAGTACACCACTGTAGACCACTCACCACTCACCACACCACTCACCACAGTACACCACTGTAGACCACTCACCACTCACCACACCACTCACCACTCACCACACCACTGTAGACCACTCCCCACTCACCACACCACTCCCCACTCACCACACCACTCACCACAGTACACCACTCACCACAGTACACCACTGTAGACCACTCACCACACCACTCACCACAGTACACCACTGTAGACCACTCACCACTGTAGATCACTAGGGATGCCAATAGAGCACATGCATACTTGACTACACTGGTTTCCTGTGGGGATCAAAGAACACTGAGGCTCAGGCAATACATACACACACACACACACACGCATGCAAGCAAGCACGCATGCACGCACATACACCCGCATGCACACTATCACACACACACACAAAGTAGATAACACTGTAGGAGAGAACCACAATCAGCGAGACCAATGTCAATGTGATCAGCCCCGCCCACTCCACAACAGCCTTTGAAGAGATCAAAGCAGCCACTAGTCCATACAATGATTTGAGGCTTCCCTCACTCAATTGCAAATTACAATTGATGTGTTGTATACCTCAACGTTTGTATAGCCCCACACACGTGCATGTGGCCGTGTACTATATCAGCTCAAACATAAATAGCATTCACAAAAGGTCAGGTACTCCACATTCCGTGTCTTTTAGCTCATACAAGTCAAGTGATTTCTTCTCTGAAACTCAATGAAATGCACAAATGGCAGCTGCTTAAACCATTTCCTGAGGATATACAGACCAATTAGAAGAGAATTGAATCAAATAATCAAACTTTACTTTATTACTGATTAGCACATCTGTTACCATAGCAACATTAGATTGCCAACCTGCCAGACATTATCACCCATCCTACAAGACTTGATTGGCTACTGGCAATGCTACAACAATGTGTGGGTATCACTAGATGCATGTGTGGACAGTGTACTGCACATGCACACACACACACACACACACACACACACACACACACACACACACACACACACACACACACACACACACACACACACACACACACACACACACACATACCACACACACACACACCTCCATATAGTCCCTGATAGCCTGTACTGCTGAGTCCACCACACCGATGTCAACCATGGACAGTACATTGGTTTCTGGTCAAGGAAAATAAATATCACTGAGAAGGTCAAGTGTTGGCATCCCAACAGGCATGGTAACAGGAGGTTCAGTGACAGGAGGTCTGGTAACAGGAGGTGTGGTGACAGGAGGTGTGGTGGTGGGAGGTGTGGTGGCGGGAGGTGTGGTGACAGGAGGTGTAGTGACGCAGTGTCCTGAAGTGTAGGGTTACACAAACACAATAGTAGTTTGTAGGAGTGCCTGGTACAGGATGGCCTGGTCTGAAGAATTCAAACTAACCATTTGCGCACACACACGTAAAACTTGGAAAAATATGCATTTTACACAACCAATTGTGTGGGTATTATTTTAGAATCCCTTGGTGTTGGTTCCCGAGATGAGCTATTTGATACTATGATGTCAACCATAACTGAATCTACCTATGGCTGCAATGGAATGGGGGGAGTACATATGTACATTGCCACACACATACACACACACACACACATACACACACATACACACACACACACACACACACACACACACACACACACACACACACACACACACACACACACACATACACACATACACACACCTTCCACTGACAGGCTCCACAGTAGACACAGTCCAGTGTCCACAATGTTCTTGTCCGTACTGTGAGCTGCCAACAATGAGTGAATCAACTCCACTCCATTTTCAGCAGCAATCAATGTCTTGACAGGTACTACCAATACAAAGGGAACAGCTTGAACAAGAACAGTGGGTAGGGTAGCGTCACCTGCCACCACGGGCTCTCACACGTGGGTGACCAGACATTGCCCCAGGACTCTGTATGCTAATGTGAATGACTTATGCGAAGAGGAATGTAAATGAGAGATGTGGGACAGGTTCGACAAGGTGGGGTACCACCGGCACTCACCTCTGATGGAGATACTGCAGAGGAACATGAACGTGTTGAGCACTACCTCCACACACTTGGGGAAGGTAGACAGTGCTGACAATGCAGTCTGGACTAGCGTTTCCTCTGGGATACCCTCCCAGGTAACTGCTCCTGAGGGTCAAGAGTTGGTGGAGACAGTGTCTTCTACCATCACACAGCATGGTAAAATAATATTGTGCCACACCCATTGCCTGTACACACCACACCCACTACCCGTGCCCACTGAACCCACAGACCACATACACCGCTTGCACCCACCACACCTACTGCCTGCACTCACCACACCCACTGCCTGCACTCACCACACCCACTGCCTGCACTCACCACACCCACTGCCTACACTCACCACACCCACTGCCTGCACCCACCACACCCACTGCCTGCACTCACCACACCCACTGCCTGCACTCACCACACCCACTGCCTACACTCACCACACCCACTGCCTGCACTCACCACACCCACTGCCTGCACTCACCACACCCACTGCCTGCACTCACCACACCCACTGCCTGCACTCACCACACCCACTGCCTGCACTCACCACACCCACTGCCTGCACTCACCACACCCACTGCCTGCACTCACCACACCCACTGCCTGCACTCACCACACCCACTGCCTGCACTTACCACCCCCACTGCCTGCACTCATCACACTCACCAGACCCAGCAACTAACCATAGGATGATGCTGTAGCTAACACTGCTGTCCCACCCTCTTGCACCCTCAAACACGTGCGATGCTCCTACAACAACAATGGACACCACTAAACCCTAGACCACACAGCAGAGCTCAGCCGTAACATGCCCACCTGCATGGCACGCACACACACCGTCAGAACTGATCCATCTAATAATGCATAACAAACATACAAATCATTATAAAAACATTTCCAATGACAACGCATAAGTTGCTAAACAAACTTTGTGTGTGAACCAACTACCATTCCCTGGTCTCAAGAACCAGATTACATTTCTCATGAAAAAGGTCTGGTACCTTGCCCCTTGTTCAGGACCCCAGGAGTAGGGGGTGGTACCTTGCCCCTTGTTCAGGACCCCAGGAGTAGGGGGTGGTACCTTGCCCCTTGTTCAGGACCCCAGGAGTAGGGGGTGGTACCTTGCCCCTTGTTCAGGACCCCAGGAGTAGGGGGTGGTACCTTGCCCCTTGTTCAGGACCCCAGGAGTAGGGGGTGGTACCTTGCCCCTTGTTCAGGACCCCAGGAGTAGGGGGTGGTACCTTGCCCCTTGTTCAGGACCCCTGAAACTGTGTGTGTGTGTGTGTGTGTGTGTGTGTGTGTGTGTGTGTGTGTGTTTGTGTGTGCGTGCGTGCGTGCTTGTGTGTTATAGCTAGGAAAAATTTCAAGAGGGGCATGTCCTTCTACCCTCCCTCTACAAGAAACCCTGCACATGTGCATATATATGTAAGTACCAATACAAGAATAAATCCTTGCATGAATGCTTATGTCATGGAGCTTGGAACACAGCTGAACCTTGTTAGAACTCTTAAATTTCGACACATACATTCAATGTCAATGCAAAATAAATATACCAATAGACTCAAAATTGATTAACGCAAGCTTTCAATGATGATATTATAAGTATTTTTGGCAAATTATACCCTGTATTGTAATGGATTCATGACAGTGTTCATTCGCAAAAATGAAGGCTGCATAATTTTATTTTTGGGGAGGAACCTTTCTGTTTTAGGGGGGGGGGGGGGGGGGGGGACCATACCCAGGGTCCCCCCCCCCCCCAGATAAAACCCTGCCTGTAGTTCACATCTACCACTGTCAAGTAGGTACGTATTCCTGGTGCAGCTGTCATACCTACTTCACTGAAAAGAACTTTAGCCCACATAACAAACTACACAAGGTCCCAGGCAGTCCCCCTGTACAGGTCCCAGGCAGTCCCCCTGTACAGGTCCCAGGCAGTCCCCCTGTATAGGTCCCAGGCAGTCCCCCTGTATAGGTCCCAGGCAGTCCCCCTGTATAGGTCCCAGGCAGTCCCCCTGTATACAGTAGGTAAATGCAAAGAGTGCCCACATCTCCTACAGGAGGTCCTGCTCAGATCTACAGGAGGTCCTGCCCACATCTCCTACAGGAGGTCCTGCTCAGATCTACAGGAGGTCCTGCCCACATCTCCTACAGGAGGTCCTGCTCAGATCTACAGGAGGTCCTGCCCACATCTCCTACAGGAGGTCCTGCTCAGATCTACAGGAGGTCCTCCCCACATCTCCTACAGGAGGTCCTCCCCACATCTCCTACAGGAGGTCCTGCTCACATCTACAGGAGGTCCTGAACAAGGGATGTGCAAGACATGTACCTTCATCTTTTTGATAGAAAGGGTCTGGTTCTGTGAGACTAACCATTCACCGCTTGAAATACCTCATCCTCTGAATCACCAGTTACCACTCAGTTTAGTGTTTTCCTAACATTCTAATGTCAAAGTGTTGTGATTGGTTTGACTGTGGCTCATTAGACTTCAAAGCCAACTTTCCAGGTTTTAAGCCTAAATCTAAACAATCTTCTGCGTACATGCAGTCATTAATTAAACTAAAATCAAAATTAATTGAACACTTTGTTTGAAATTAGATCTGCGAGAAAAACTACGGCTGGTCAGATGCTAGCACTCAATGCATTAGACTTCAGTTAGGACCTACCAGGCTGTTGGTCTTGGCCAGAAATGAGGTCCAAAGTAAGAGATTGAACATCTGAATGCTTGGTGTGTTTGTCCATCACAGCCACCAACTTCTCTCTGTTATAGACATTGCAGTCAGCAACTGCAGATCAACAACAGACTATGTAAATCCCCTAACATACGTGCATTCACATGCGTGTGCACACATACATACATGTGTGTACGTACACATATATACGTAAACACACACACACACACACACACACACACACACACACACACACACACACACACACACACACACACACACACACACACACACACACACACACACACACACACACACACACACACACACACACACACACACACACACACACACACACACACACACACACACACACACACACACACACACACACACACACACATACACACACACAACACTCACACACACACACACACATACACACACACACAACACTCACCCTCAATGGTAGCCAGTTCAACAAGATATCTGAGTCCTTGGGCAACACAGTACCTAGAGCTGATGTTCTCCTCAACATATTCTGAGCAGATAACATACGCACATTCTGTACAAACGTACATCAGTATGTAGCTCGTGGCATATCAGCAGTGAGAGCACATTCCGCTTCTAACAACTGCAGCACCACACCTCTACGTACCAGTACCAACAACACCACACCTCTACCAGCAGTACCACACCTCTACCAGCAGTACCACACCTCTGCCAGCAGCACCACACCTCTACCAGCAGCACCACACCTCTACCAGCAGCACCACACCTCTGCCAGCAGCACCACACCTCTACCAGCAGCACCACACCTCTGCCAGCAGCACCACACCTCTACCCCTACCACCAGAATGTGGTTGTACTGCCACTGGTGATTACATGCTTAATACATACACAATTCATGCTCTTCAGAACGCACCATACACTTCAGCAACTGAGACATTCCTGGGACAAGAAGGAGCTGAGGGGAAAAGAAGGAGTCCGAAACTTGTCATTAAACCTATACATAGACAACCTGGTCCATACATACGTACATGCTGTGTGTACGTATATGCACACATGCATGCAAACATGCGCGCACGCACACACACACACACACACACACACACACACACACACACACACACACACACAAACACACACACACAAACACACACACACACACACACACACACACACAGAGTGGATACTACCTAAACACACATGTAACAAGCATGAGGGTGATACCACACAAGTGCACCTCTTCCAAGTAGAGGTTTCCCTCAATAGTGCTGTTCTGTGTAGGACATGTCAGTCAATGGGTTCACACAAGTCCCAAATGAAAATGAAACAATCAACTGAAACATGACTCAAGTTGTCAACTGTCTATTGCAGGTCAAGTGCATGAACAAGAGGAGCAGGGAGAGGCAGTACAGGGACAACAGGAGCAGGGAGAGCCAGTACAGGAACAAGAGGAGCAGGGAGAGGCAGTACAGGAACAAGAGGAGCAGGGAGAGGCAGTACAGGGACAACAGGAACAGGGAGAGCCAGTACAGGAACAAGAGGAGCAGGGAGAGACAGTACAGGGACAACAGGAGCAGGGAGAGACAGTACAGGAACAAGAGGAGCAGGGAGAGGCAGTACAGGAACAAGAGGAGCAGGGAGAGCCAGTAAAGGGACAACAGGAGCAGGGAGAGACAGTACAGGGACAACAGGAGCAGGGAGAGACAGTACAGGGACAAGAGGAGCAGGAAGAGGCAGTACAGGGACAAGAGGAGCAGGGAGAGGCAGTACAGGGACAAGAGGAGCAGGGAGAGCCAGTACAGGGACAAGAGGAACAGGGAGAGGCAGTACAGGAACAAGAGGAGCAGGGAGAGGCAGTACAGGGACAACAGGAGCAGGGAGAGGCAGTACAGGGACAAGAGGAGCAGGGAGAGCCAGTACAGGAACAAGAGGAGCAGGGAGAGCCAGTACAGGGACAAGAGGAGCAGGGAGAGGCAGTACAGGGACAATAGGAACATGGAGAGGCAAGTATGCACTTTTCAGATGTCAGACATCTATTCAATTAGATCAATTGGCTCACCTCCTTAGGTGACTGAAATTGAATATCCATTAATATTCAAATACACTCTTGTATTGCATAAGAATTATACATTAAATCCAGTCATTAATACGACACTGGAGACAATCCCATACATATCCAGAGGCAGACAACACACACACACACACACACACACACACACACACACAGTGCACAGGTGTGAGGTGTTGGGGTTGATATCGCATGTCACATTAATCCAATGTAGTGTCAGGTTAGGCAGATGTCTGGATAGGGTTACCCCTGTCGTGAGGAAGCAGCTTTGAAGAGGGCACTTGAGGATAACAACTTTACAAAAGGAACACATGATCACAGCTCCACACAGCCAACAGCTACCAGCAGCTCCAGCACTCCACACATCCAACAGCTACTAACAACTCCAGCACTCCACACAGCCAACAGCTACCAGCAGCTCCAGCACTCCACACAGCCAACAGCTACCAGCAGCTCCAGCACTCCACACAGCCAACAGCTACCAGCAGCTCCAGCACTCCACACAGCCAACAGCTACCAACTACGTATGTCTAATCACATTATCATCACAGAGAGGTAAAAGGAGCATAGCTGTGTATACCTCGTACACCACAATTATGGGTCAATACAGGCCCATCGGCCATAGGGGTCAATACAGGCTCATCGGCCATAGGGGTCAATACAGGCCCATCGGCCATAGGGGTCAGTACAGGCCCATCGGCCATAGGGGTCAATACAGGCTCATCGGCCATAGGGGTCAATACAGGCCCATCGGCCATAGGGGTCAATACAGGCTCATCGGCCATAGGGGTCAATACAGGCTCATCGGCCATAGGGGTCAATACAGGCTCATCGGCCATAGGGGTCAGTACAGGCCCATCGGCCATAGGGGTCAATACAGGCTCATCGGCCATAGGGGTCAATACAGGCCCATCGGCCATAGGGGTCAATACAGGCCCATCGGCCATAGGGGTCAGTACAGGCCCATCGGCCCTAGGGGTCAATACAGGCCAATTGGCCATAGGGGTCAATACAGGCTCATTGGCCATAGGGGTCAATACAGGCCCATCGGCCATAGGGGTCAATACAGGCTCATTGGCCATAGGGGTCAATACAGGCTCATTGGCCATAGGGGTCAATACAGGCCCATCGGCCATAGGGGTCAATACAGACCCATCGGCCATAGGGGTCAATACAGGCCCATCGGCCATAGGGGTCAATACAGGCTCATCGGCCATAGGGGTCAGTACAGGCTCATCGGCCATAGGGGTCAATACAGGTTCATCGGCCATAGGGGTCAATACAGGTTCATCGGCCATAGGGGTGAAAATAACAGCCATTGGCCATTGGTAGACCATTTGTCTAGGATTGGCTGTTCAAATACCAAAGCAATCTGACATTAGCCCAAGCAAGCCTCTTGTTTGGTCCCACATTAGCCCAAGCAAGCCTCTTGTTTGGTTCCACATTAGCCCAAGCAAGCCTCTTGTTTGGTTCCACATTAAGACACAATAGGTTACCAACAGGAACAATAGAGACATAGAAAGTCTGAATCATTGATAAAAGTAACTCTATTTAACTTGTTCAGTAGAAAAAGAATCTCACTGATTTTCAGAATGGTGCTTTTTGATAAATAATTTGTGGTATGGCTATTTCATTTTTCTTCAGCAAGAATGCAGTACACACAGTATATGCAGCACACACAGCACACACAGTACACACAGTACACACAGTACACACAGCACACACAGTACACACAGTACATACAGTACACACAGTACACACAGTACACACAGCACACACAGCACACACAGTACACACAGTACATACAGCATACGCAGCACACACAGTATACACAGCACACACAGCACACACAGTATACGCGGTACACACAGTACATACGGTACACGAGGTACACGAGGTACACGAGGTACACGCACATGTACTTTACGCATACATATAGCAGAAATATGTGAAGTTGATTTGATTTTAAATTTAATTTCTAACTGATTTTGTTGAATTGAATATATTGCTTGTACTTCACATGTGGCGATAAGTGATTCAGAGGTGAAGCTCATGCACTGATTGTGGAGTATGGTAGCACTCAGTGTGGATGACCCACAAATTAAGTAGCAACAGCAGACATGCATATCCGTGTGCATGTGACTTAACATCCTACAATATGATTGTTGGAAGTAGTGGAATCCATTGAACAAGTCATGATGGCCAATCAAGACAAAGTGGTCTGACAAAGTTCACATCAAATCATGAAAGCTATTTTCACCCTTGCATTAGTAGATACGTACATCTAAATACATATGAACTTAGACGGAGGTGCCAGTGGGATGGAGGTGCTAGTGGGATGGAGGAGCTAGTGGGATGGAGGAGCTAGTGGGACGGAGGTGCTAGTGGGATGGAGGTGCCAGCGAAATGGAGGTGCTAGTGGGATGGAGGTGCTAGTGGGATGGAGGTGCCAGCGAAATGGAGGTGCCAGCGAAATGGAGGTGCTAGTGGGATGGAGGTGCTAGTGGGATGGAGGTGCCAGAGGGATGGAGGTGCCAGCGAAATGGAGGTGCTAGTGGGATGGAGGTGCTACTGGGATGGAGGAGCTAGTGGGATGGAGGAGCTAGTGGGATGGAGGTGCCAGCGAAATGGAGGTGCTAGTGGGATGGAGGAGCTAGTGGGATGGAGGAGCTAGTGGGATGGAGGTGCTAGTGGGATGGAGGAGCTAGTGGGATGGAGGAGCTAGTGGGATGGAGGTGCTAGTGGGATGGAGGAGCTAGTGGGGGTTATGCCTCCTTTCATCCACACCACCCCCACCCCTCACCTGTCACGCCTCTTCAATCCCCTCCAACCCCACCATATCCACCAATCTCCATCACCAGCCCCACCTTCACCCTTCACCTCTCATCCCCTCTCCGTGTCTGCAATCACTCACCTTCATTCACACTACAGCTGCTCTCCTCTTGTTCATAGAGCGAAGAGTTGATCAAACGTAGACAGTCTTGAATGACAGGAACCTTCACAAGAGCACTGCAGGTACAGAGAGCTGAGAACTCATTGACAGCACAACACACCAGACTGTACTAAACACACCAGACTGTACTGAACACACCAGACTGTACTGAACACACCAGACTGTACTGAACACACTAGACTGTACTGAACACACCAGACTGTACTGAACACACCAGACTGTACTGAACACACCAGACTGCACTGAACATGTGAATTTTGCTAACACACTGGAGTGTACTGAACACACTGGAATGGACTACGTACACAGGAATGCTGGATTAGCTCTTGGGAAGAGGAGGTCTTTGGTATGGTTTTCCCACATAAACAGCACAAACCTCCCTTTTCCATGCAAAATACCATGCTATCAAGATTCCATGCTATCAAGGTCCCATGCTATCAGGGTCCTGTGCTATGATCACAAATGGTGCATACACAGACAACTGAAAGCATCAATGATGACAGTCAAAAGGTGATGTTCTACAAAAGAATACATGTAGGAAGTACAGATCTCCTGGGACCCCCCGCCCACACACACACGATAACCCCCTGGCATGTAAAATGTACAAAGCATACTTGCATCAGTACACACACCAAAACACACACACACACACACATGCCAGCACACAAGCACACCTCGTTGTAGGTCTTTGGTGGTAGGATCTCCTCAGCATTGTCTTCACAACCTCACACAAATCAGTTGAGTATCTCTTTTGTGAGAGAGGAGTAGCATGTTGCATCTAACACTCAGCCAACCCCCTCCACCCTCATCTATCAGCCAACCACCTCCACCACCACTCAGCCATCTGCTCCCCCCCCCCCCCTAGCCACCATTCAGATGCCAGCTCAAACCCTCTCAGCCACCACTCAAATGTCAGCTCAAACCCCCTCAGCCGC
>CAUJGJ010000083.1:4354100-4356600 GCA_963170055.1 Halisarca cf. caerulea
AAGGCATACTGTATCTAAATTTAGCCCATTATCAGAGACTGACCTGTTCCTCAATAGGTTCTCCTTTGCTTCTCCTCAGCTTGATGAGCTTGTCGAGGGCTCCATGTTCGTAGTACTCCATTACAATGCCCATTGACACGGACTCAGCCTACACACAAGCAGGATGCTATGCTAGTGTAGCTAGTCATGTATGCAAATGCATTCGTACACACACACACACCAGTGTTGTGGTAATGGTACGGAAATTAGTAATTATAATCAATTGTAATTAGCATACACTTGCCTGTATAATGGTAATACAATTGTAATGGAGCTGTTTCAGCCTTCGAGTAGATGTAATGGTAGTTGATATTCTTTTGCTATTTGCATTATATTACACAATTACGTACCATGCAACTACTCTGATGGATATTGTGCATATCTGTGGATATATTTTGCCCTCTAAGAAGGTAGATTTTTGCTAGTTTAGGGCTATTTTCTGTATAACAGTTAACTGGGTGGCTGATGGAAATGGGAAAATAACACCAATCACACAATTTAGATTACCACATATATGACATCACGGTAAGGTGTAATAACTTTGGCAAACATCCAAGAATAAATCTGTAATTAGTAATTGTGATTCATGCCTGTAGCCTGGTATCCAGAAAGGGGGGTGCTTTTCACATCACAATATTACATTGTAATATCACGCAGTACATAATAGTAGCATACATCTGAGTATCTAAAGTATACAAAAGTATAGTAACTAACTAAAGTACATAGTGGGGACAGTATTATCCTTGATGGAGGGCTCAGGGTCTACAGAAGCAAAATCTGATGCATTCCTCTGCTCTAATGGCCAGGAGTTGCACAGCGATTCATTGAGTGTACCACTTGAAGCGCTGCGTTTTCTGTTGCTCTTTTTATGTGCATTATCATTATTATTCGCCATATTAGAGTTGCGCAATAGACAAAGAAAACCGTTGACGACTCGATTCTCGCTAAAGCAGCCAAAAAATGTAACCAAAGTGAGCAAAGGTCTTAACTTAGCTGAGTATTCTAGCTAAAATAGCCTTAGGTAGTTATCGAGGATAACAAGTTTAAGGTGAATAATCTGAATAACAACGCACTTGTCCCAATGTTCTTTGCTAGTTCTTTTTTTCAGTAACTATCCATTTTTAAACAGCCTTTTTAACCAAAAAGGGGGGTGTGAACGCACCCAACGCACCCCCCCCTCCCCCCCCCCCCCCCCCCCCCCGCCTACAGGCCTGTGATTGCAATTGTAGAAACGTAGTTGCAATGTTAATTGATTACTTTAGTGGAGATCCGTAGTGGTAATGGTAATCGTAATGCTTTGATACCAAGATAATTGCAACGGTAGTTGATTGTGATACCCCTGTAATGGCCACAACACTGACACACACACACACACACACACACACACACACACACACACACACACACACACACAAACACAAACACACACACACACACACACGTACTTCCTTGTCCCAAGATACGAAGAAATCTTTATACTGGCACACAAAGCGATGTTGGAGGTCCTTTAATGCCAGAGCCTGCATTGCAGACGTACGCAAATGTTAAGATCCTTGTGTGCTCACATTCAATGTGCGTAATCATACATACTCAAACCCCTCACCTCTTTGTAAGCCTTAGACGCTTCTCTTTCGTCATTGCATTCAATCTGCCCGCACGAGAGACCACAAAAGGAAGTCCGCGCAAGGTCAATGCAAATAACTTCATCGTTCCGTGGTACACTCACTTACGTACCTGTTTCATTGCCCACTTCTGACAACTTGCCTTGTCTTGCACGAGATATACAGCTCCTTGACAGCCTCTCCCTAGCCGTTTAAGAACCTACAATAACACACTAACAGAGATGTATAACAAACCAATGCTGCTAGTTTCCATCTCTCAACACACCTTATACTTGTCCATGGCTAGAGGTAGCTTGCGAGACGATTCCCTGGCATATGACTCTTTAGCTTCTTGTCGGTCCGGGACATGCACTGTAGTCACAAGACAATTCTCACAAAAGAGATGCACACCATGTTGTAAGTGTCCTCTCGCGTGAAGCCATTTTGATATGTTTTGGCGCGAAAAACTATAACTCACTTTGCCAAACTTCAATTTGGTAGAATATACAGAATCGCATGCACTCGGCGAGGGGCCGTGCCCAACGAACTGTATACTTAGATCTTAAACTGGCACTGTTGATCATGCATGAGAAGTGAACTTTATTAATGGTTGACTCCCATAATCATGGGGACAGGACCCAGACTCCCACATGCGGAGTACACTTGCTCCCAGACTCCCATAGGATGAGCATCTGACTCCCATAGGATGTGTGTTCACACTGAGTACTAGAGTGAGGAGTACTGGAGTGAGGAGTACTAGAGTGAGGAGGACTGGAGTGAGGAGTACTGGAGTGAGGAGTACTAGAGTGAGGAGTACTTAAGTGAGGAGTACTGGAGTGAGGAGTACTGGAGTGAGGAGT
>CAUJGJ010000083.1:4376600-4386600 GCA_963170055.1 Halisarca cf. caerulea
CTGAGCTTCGACTCTGGCCTCTGTCTCCTCCCAGAGCTGCTTCTGAAGGACTTGAATGTGACTGTAGAGCTGCTGCTTCTCTGCCTCCCAGGACTCCTGATCGTGTGTCGAGAATGGGTTGCTAAGGAGCTACGCATGGGGCGTGGGGAGGGGCGTAGTGAGAGTAGAATGCTTTATACACATGTACATGCATACACATACAACCCATCACCCACGTACATACGTATACCACAGTCACCTACGTACATACGTATACCACAGTCACCCACGTACATACGTATACCACAGTCACCCACGTACATACGTATACCACAGTCACCTACGTACATACGTATACCACAGTCACCCACGTTCATACGTATACCACAGTCACCCACGTACATACGTATACCACAGTCACCCACGTACATACGTACGTACATATGTATGTAAGTGACACCCCTCACCCATGTAGCTACATACGTATGTACATCGATGCATGTCCCAAGCATGGAGTCTAGCGGGCTCACCCCTTGTGTTTCCAGTAAGTTGCCATTAGGTTTAGTGCTCCCCATCTGAGATGCCCAGTTGAAACCTGCATCATCTTCATCAAAAGTGACAGGAAACTTGATCAAATCTCCTTCCTTTCTTCTCTCCTGCTCCTCCGTCAGAGCATCAAGGTCTGTCACTTTCACTGTTGACTGGAGCTCTTCTCCAACTGTTACCTCTTCTTCCTCGTCAATGTCTGTCTCCTTCACTTCCCTCTCCCCATCCTTTCTCTCTTCCTTCTTCTCCTGGTCTTTCACTTGGGGGCGAGGGTTCAGTTTGTGGCAGACATCAAACGCTTGACCAAGTGCTCGCACAATATGCAAGGCCAGACTCTATAGATTGGGAAGATGTCATGTGATACTCACATGGAAATCATGTGAGTATATACAAATCACTGACCTTCTTCTTGGCTTTGAACACATTACAACGGAAGGTATTGCTGGGACTTTCCCTAGTGATGTAACTGAAGATCCTCTGATCTTGTGAGTCATGTGAGACGTAGAATATCCTGTAGATGGGATGGTGCATGATGAAGAGCTGCTCATCCGTGTAGTGCTTTCTTCTCTGGGGGAGAGGAAATGAGGTGGAGCATTGTGTGGAGTGGTGGTCAGGTTGGGGACAGTGACAGTGGTGAGAGTGGGGACAGTGACAGTGGTGAGAGTGGGGACAGTGACAGTGGTGAGAATGGGGATAGTGACAGTGGTGAGAGTGGGGACAGTGACAGTGGTGAGAATGGGGATAGTGACAGTGGTGATAGTGGGGACAGTGACAGTGGTGAGAATGGGGATAGTGACAGTGGTGAGAGTGGGGACAGTGACAGTGGTGAGAATGGGGCTAGTGACAGTGGTGAGAGTGGGGATAGTGACTGGTGAGAGTGGGGATAGTGACAGCGTTGAAATGGAGATGGGAGAGGTAATCAATAGTCGTCCACATTGTCCCACTTTCAAATGTGAAAGTTCAAAGGTCATACATCTACTGATGTGAAAGCTCAAAGGTCATACTGTAGAGCGGGAAATTTTTGCTGAGGTAATATTTTTGCTATATCCGCGAATTGTACGGATTCGCGAAACTTTTAACTGTGAAAATTTTGCCAGATGCGCACTAAAGTCAGGAAAACAGCGTGCTATAACAGTGGTAGAAATAACATTTGACCTTTGCTAGGACAAATGGCTGACCCAGTATTTTATTGGTAGGACATTTTGAAGATTGGTCAGCCATTTCCTAACCATCATAAATTATGTTGGACATATGTATGTACATGTATACATACATAATACAAAGGAATCTTTAGCACTGAACCTTGAGGTTGGCAAAACAAATTGGCACTCAACTGTAATATACCCAATAACAGAGACTCAGCTCTCAGTTTTTAGCCAGCCAAATGGCTGACCCAACTGAATTTTGGTCAGCCATATTTGTGTTTTGCTCTGAAAATGGCAGATGGCAGGCAGCTATTTCTAGCCCTGCTATAACAAGATTCTCTAAGGAATAGAGCGTTAAGCTCAGTGAAAAGCATGCTCCGAACTTGAAACGGTCTAGAAATGGATGCAAATGACTTATAAACGTAGAAAAACGCAAATAAAAATCTTCACATTGCGAAAATATTACTTGTAAAAATTATATTTTACTTCGATTCGTGAAAATTTCCCGCTCTACGGTACGTCAACTGAAGTGAAAGTTCAAAGGTCATACGTCCACTGATGTGAAAGTTCTTTTCTATATCACACTGTTTCAACTGTGGTCATCTTTACACAAGAACTTTACACAAGAACTTTCTATCCTACCTATCCCAAATACCCAACTACCTGGTGGTACAGCGGTCCTTACACCCACAGTATCCCAGGCCAGTGGATGATCATTGGGTAACAAAGAACAATCAGTGCAGGCATGGACCGAGGACTACAGTGTAGGCATGGACCGAGGACTACAGTGTAGGTATGGACCGAGGACTACAGTGCAGGCATGGACCGAGGACTACAGTGTAGGCATGGACCGAGGACTACAGTGTAGGCATGGACCGAGGACTACAGTGTAGGCATGGACCGAGGACTACAGTGCAGGCATGGACCGAGGACTACAGTGTAGGCATGGACCGAGGACTACAGTGTAGGCATGGACCGAGGACTACAGTGCAGGCATGGACCGAGGACTACAGTGTAGGCATGAGCCAATTATGTGCACATAATTTCATGAATAATAGGTACCTCTGTGAATCAGGAATAATTTGCAAATAATAGGGAACATTCTAAAATTTGTAGCACTAAATGGCCAATCAGGCCTACATGGAGCGCGTTTCCTTCCCCTTTAAATGGCTGTTTCATTTCACAGTAGGAACTATTCCCTTAAGAATGCATAAAATCACACAATTCATGCTGCAGTGAGTATAAATAATGTCGAGTCTTCTGTCTAAGTTGTCACAAACATGATTCTTTACGAGTGGGAAACTTTACCGATAAAGCTACAGTACATAGAACGTCATCTAAGGAAGGCATTGGAGCTGAATAATAGGGTGTGCATTTGAGAATAATAGGCGGAGTTTGGATGAATAATTGAATAAAATAATAGGTGGTACTTGGTGAATAATTGGCTCATGCCTACTACAGTGTAGGTTACAACATAAAGTCAACTCCTAACACCTCTACTTCACACACACACCTACACCCACACCCACACCCACAGCACTCACTCTGTTCTTCTTCCGTCGGGTGACCTTGACTCCGTCCAGGGACATGTACATGTGAGCACGGATCTTCTTGATGCCCTTCACTTTGAACTCATACTGCAGATGAATAATCACATGATGATCATATGACAATCACATGATTCTAGATCAACCACAACACACATGCTACACACACAACCAGAAATATTGAAAACGAACATCTTGAAATGTTTTAGTTTAGACGAGGATAATAATCACCGCTGTACCAGGCCATTTTAGGGAGTACAGCACTATTTCAGGATGTATTTCAACCACAGCAAACAGCATACACTCATCATAGAAGGTTAGCATGTCTTGAGAAAAACATTTTGTCATTCAGTGACTATCTTGTCTGCTCGTCTTTGGACCATAACAGACCTCACACGCCCCAAGTATGATATCATCACACATTTATATGCATATAGCATTATATAAACAATAGTAAATTTATACGTAACACTGAAACATCCACTCCATTTGTTTAGCATATATATACCCCTTTTACATGGATCCTTTAATCCAGATCGAATCCAGATCAACGCCTTCACATGCAAGAGATAATCCAGATCAAGAATGTGGATTGAGACCACCTTCACAGGTGGTTAATCCAGATTAGATGTAAAAGGGGTAATAATATGCTAGAATTCACAGTACAACTCCACTATTATGGAGGTCATTTGTGGTTGTCTTCTCCTCTCGTGAATATCATTATAGAATAAGGTTGCTGACCCAGCAAAGCCCTAAACCACACAGCCAGCCTCAATCCCCTTCACACCAACTGCACACCAAGCATAGGTACATACGTATGCACAGTCCAAACACTCAACACATTCCACAACCCTACACTTGGTGTGCTTCCTGTAGACACCCACTCGAACAGAAGATGAAACTGCAAATACCCAAGAGAGTTCCATGAGGACGGGACAGCACACACGAGCGATGAGAATAGTATCTGGTCACATTAACGTGAGCAAATCACACCTGTTCATATGTGCGCATGATAAAACCCATACCATAAGATCAAACCCCACCCACACGATCAAATCCTGGGTGCTGGTTTGACTAGCTTATGGCTAACAGCTTCCCAGGTTAAGAATTCCTGATATCCACCCACACGATCACACCACCCCACTCACCCTTATCCTTCTCATTGCTGTAATGATGTCCAGTTTGCTGGAAGGTCTGCTGATCTCAAGACTGCCTATGAACTGAGGAAGAGCACACCACAGGGTAACAACACACATACATGAACATACATGTACATACATACATGAACATACATGTACATACGTACATGTACATACATACATGAACATACATGTACATACATACATGAACATACATACATGTACATACATGTACTTACATACATGAACATACATGAACATACATGTACATACATACATGTACATACATACATGTACGTACATGTACAATGTAGTACTATAATAGGCACATGTATACATAACCACAGCACACAGCCACACCCACCAATGCATCACACAGCCACGCCCCTCACTCCTCACTCGTACTACCCCACCCCTTCCCAATCTGCTACCACAGCATGTGTTGACAGTGCTGTGTGGTCTGTACCTCTCCCCCAACCTGTTTACCACTCCCACCAGTGACATCATCATCTGATGACATCACTCAACATAAACCCACTGACCATTCTGGTTTCCACGGTTACAGAACACATTCATTATACTATATAGTTTAGACAGAGTCTGGAGGGGCTCATCTGAGCTCCAACAGTGTGCAGTGGTCTGCTGGTAGATTGTTACACACAACATTGCCAACCTTACTCCATTCCAACTCACCATAAAACTCTTGCTCATTGAGTAAAAGTTACATTTGGTATACGTCGTTCACAAATGCATGCGAAACCAGTTTGGCTGAACAGTAAGGTTTGCTATAAAATAGTTACCATCTAGCAGCCGACTTGTTGACAATCGCCAAATGAGTAGAACCCTGTTAAGATACCCTAACGATTGGCAATGAGTAAAACCCTGTTATTGACGATGGCCGACGTACCATAATAATGATAATAATAATACATACATACCATTGGAGCAACACGGACTCGTTTATGTAGGGCTCGCTTAAGCTCGCCCCAATTATCATCCTCTTGTCTGTTTAGTTAGACCAAACTGCTCAACTGATGACTAGTCTAGCCACTAGCCCCGTACTTCTCCACCACAGGGAGAAGACGTACGAACCAGCGGCTAGACTAACTGATGACCAGAGCCAACATAGGCACTCTATATACGGTTATGGACCCACCCACCCACAACCTATGGACCCACCCACACACAACCTATGGACCTACACACACACAACCTATGGACCCACTCACACACAACATATGGACCCACCCACACACAACATATGGACCCACTCACACACAACATATGGACCCACCCACACACAACATATGGACCCACTCACACACAACATATGGACCCACTCACACACAACATATGGACCCACTCACACACAACATATGGACCCACTCACACACAACATATGGACCCACCCACACACAACATATGGACCCACTCACACACAACATATGGACCCACTCACACACAACATATCTAAAGGCCTCCCCAGTTTAAATAAGTTACCTGACCTGACCCACACACACACAACCGGTGGACCCAGTCATACACACGTACAAAGAGATCATCAGTTCAAGGAAATGGATTGAAAACTCTACACCCGATACTCCGCAAACTGGAAAAATGTACCAGATTACAGAGATTGCTGGATTAGGGAGAGACTCCTACCATGCCTCAGTATGGCAACTGCACATCAGAATGTAGTCAGATTAGAGAGGTTCCACTGAATACTAAGAATACTCATTGTCTCTCACCTGAGGATGGATAAGCAAGGCGGTACAAATGTATACGAATGTAGATAAGAATCAGAGGATGCTGGACATTCCTAAAGGTTTCCATAAACCTAACAGTGGCTGCCATCCCACGTCACCTACAGTGGCTGCCATCCCTGGTCACCTACAGTGGCTGCCATCCCACGTCACCTACAGTGGCTGCCATCCCTGGACACCTACAGTGGCTGCCATCCCTGGTCACCTACAGTGGCTGCCATCCCTGGACACCTACAGTGGCTGCCATCCCTGGACACCTACAGTGGCTGCCATCCCTGGTCACCTACAGTGGCTGCCATCCCTGGACACCTACAGTGGCTGCCATCCCTGGACACCTACAGTGGCTGCCATCCCTGGACACCTACAGTGGCTGCCATCCCAGGTCACCTACAGTGGCTGCCATCCCTGGTCACCTACAGTGGCTGCCATCCCTGGTCACCTACAGTGGCTGCCATCCCTGGTCACCTACAGTGGCTGCCATCCCTGGTCACCTACAGTGGCTGCCATCCCCGGACACCTACAGTGGCTGCCATCCCAGGTCACCTACAGTGGCTGCCATCCCAGGTCACCTACAGTGGCTGCCATCCCTGGTCACCTACAGTGGCTGCCATCCCTGGTCACCTACAGTGGCTGCCATCCCTGGTCACCTACGTACAGTGGCTGCCATCCCAGGTCACCTACAGTGGCTGCCATCCCTGGACACCTACAGTGGCTGCCATCCCTACAGTGGCTGCCATCCCCGGACACCTACAGTGGCTGCCATCCCTGGACACCTACAGTGGCTGCCATCCCCGGACACCTACAATGGCTGCCATCCCTGGTCACCTACAGTGGCTGCCATCCCTGGTCACCTACAGTGGCTGCCATCCCTGGACAGCTACAGTGGCTGCCATTCCTGGACAGCTACAGTGGCTGCCATTCCTGAAGAATGGTTACCTGCCAACACTGTTTGTGGTGAGCTAGTGAATGCCCAGCATGCCTGGCACAGCTCTGTGGTGACATCACAGGTGTATCGAACACGACACACCCACACACATGTACAGTAGGCCATCCCTTAATACATGGCACAACACTCACCAAAGCAAATGGACCAGAACGGATCTGCGTACCCACAACTGTGCACACCATGGGACAACACCAAACCAAACTCATGGTCAAGTGGTCAAACAATAACACTCTCATCCACACACACAATACATGCCCAAACACACTGCAACGAACACAGGAAGACAGTAGAACAGCCATCTTGCACCTTCAATGTTTAGACTTAAGAACCGTTCCTTCTGAATACAGTCATCTGAAGCAAGCACATTACCCACACTGGCACCAACACCACACACACTGGTCCCCCACTGGCACCAACACCACACACACTGGTCCCCCACTGGCACCAACACCACACACTCACTTTGGCCTTGAAAAGGACCCCATATTGAAAAGCCTCCTCACTGTAAATGGGGACTCTGTTGTCATGAACATCATTGACTTGATCGTATGACCTCCGCATACTACCCCGCGTGCTACCACCTGGGTTACAGCCGGAAGGAAGGAGGGGTGATGAGGGAGGGGAGGGGAAGGAGGGAGAGGGAGAGGAGGGAAGAAGAGGGAGGGGAGGGGGAGGAGGGAGAGGAAAATGTGATGGTAGTAAAAACATAAATCAATAATAAACTTGACAAATAAGGTGCACTAATTAAGATGTTTTAGATAAGTCCCTTTGAATCTGTTTTCCATACCCAGCCCAAACAAATCCCAGGGGACAATAGCAAACACACACACACACACACACACACACACACACACACACACACACACACACACACACACGCACGCACGCATACACACAAATAGAGGAAGGAAACAGTTGTTCCTCCAGGTTCAATCATAGACCCTACAACAACATAGCATACTCCTAGTAATGGACAATCAGATTACAGTGAGTTCATGTGGACATCTCGCACTCGTCAGACAACTACAGTACAGATGCATACAGTCTAAAAGCTTGGACTAAACCCACCCATACACACAGGCAAGTCTAGCACATCGACATAAAGTGCACATAACCCCTTCAGTTTGCTTCGCGCTGTTTTCTAAATAAAACTAAGAACTCAATAATCGCCTTCGCCCACATGGTCAACACAGCAAGGCGCAAAGCAACGACCACTGCTGGCCTGGCTAAGCGAGACTTGTCGCCTTAGGGAGGCGGAGAGACGTTTCTGCTCAAGGAGAAGAGCTAGGGGTTTGGCAAAGCAGCCAATGGAAGCCGCAATGGTTGCTATGGTTTCAGAAGGAGCAAGACCCAGCACAAGACATGAGTAAGAACGACCAAGGTGAGGCTCGACCACTTGTCTTGGATGACAAGTGCTATCCACAATGGGAAACAAACCAAAAACAAACAATTTTGGATTTATTACTTGAACGAAAAACTCACGGAATCTTTTGGATAACCTTGCCGATATCCTGGCAAAGTTTTCTCGAACAAAACTGCCATCGACCGTGCCTGAAGCCGCCATGTTTCTAGGTCGGCTTGATGCTAAAGGGAAGGAGAACGCCGATGTCCACAAATCCGTCTTGTTGCGTTCCAAAAGAAGTCTCACCTTGTCAAAGTTCCTTCGTTTCTAACTATCGTAGCTCGAGGAGTCCGAATGGCATGCCTACACACGTTATCAGCATTCCTCGCGTGTTTCGAGCACCGCAAGGGGCACTTCCGGTAGTCCATATTTGGACGATATTATTTTTATTTTGTAGAAATTGAATTGGAAGAATTGGAGATTCCAGCGTTGAATTGCGATGGTCTTGCGGAGCTAGACTGGGGTCAGACAACTGGAAGAGGAGACCATGAGGTGTACTCCACCAGTGAAAAAGCTGGTGAACTGGATATGAAATGGGAGAGGTGCGGTGTGGTTGCTGGGATGAGTGAGCTTGACTTCATGTCAAGACAGAGGTATTTGGACATTGGAGAGTGAGTCTGCGCACAGACACTACCTTCACTATTGTATCAGTAAACACTGTTGTGAGGTATATGTGTCATTAGCTCATGTCAATAGTGTAAATAGACTTTGCATGAAATGGTTTCTGTGTATGGTGCAGATGCCTTGCTGTGCCGTACTCGTCCAGTGGTGTTTGCACACACTGCCAGTACAGGATAATAGCAGATCTGCTTGTGTGTTGTTGAAAGGCGTGCCCATCCAGGGTAGCTGCATGACTTATAAGTCCAGTGTGTACCTGTTGAAGAGCTCTGTTTGTCCTCCTTGCAGCCAAGCAGGCTTTATTCGGAGCCAAACCAGTCTGCACAGCCAGAGAAGACCTACCAGCAGTTCCAGTGCTCACAAGTTCATTCAGGAGCAGAGAAAGATCATCAGAACATTCAAGGCTCAGCCATGGTCCATGAGGGTGAAGATGACAGCATCACGGTATGTGTGTGAGTGTGTGTGTGTTGTGTGTGTGTGTGTGTGTGTGTGTGTGTGCGTGCGTGTGTGTGTGTGTGTGTGTGTGTGTGTGTGTGTGTGTGTGTGTGTGTGTGTGTGTGTGTGTGTGTGTGTGTGTGTGTGTGAATTGTGCATGTGATGTTTGTGTGAATGTGCATACGCATGTATACTTGTGTGTGCAAACAAATATGAGTGTGTATTGGTGGGTGAGATTGGGCTCATTTACACATGTTTTGTGTTTGCATTGCTAGTATGTATGTATGTGGTGTGTGCATGCGTAGGTGGCCTCCCCACAAACTAGGCTGTGAAGTGAAATGAAGTAAACAGGGAAACTTGCTTAGTATGTACCTTGAAGAAGACACAAAATCAGACATTACTATCGTGGTTGGTGTACGTACATAAGGTATACACAGGGACAGAATTAGGAGTACTTACTATCCAGGAGTATGTGCTAAG
>CAUJGJ010000083.1:4389100-4391600 GCA_963170055.1 Halisarca cf. caerulea
GAGCAATATCCCTTCTCCTGGAAGGTCTTTGCTGGATGGGATCATGCTATCACTCACAAGGAGACCGCTCAGCTAAAATCATGTCACATCACAAACTCTCTCAAGGTGTAGAAGTTGCTCTTTGTTAGTTTGCATTTGTAGTTTATGTGATGTTCTCACCATACTAGTCTCACTTCCTCCTCCCCCTTTCCTCTGGCACCTCCCACTTTCATCTGGCCCCTATCCCTTCCCTCACCTGGCCCCTCCCACTTTCATTGGCCCCTATCCCTTCCCTCACCTGGCCCCTCCCACTTTCATCTGGCCCCTATCCCTTCCCACTTTCATCTGGCTCTTATCCCTTCCCTCACCTGGCCCTTCCTCCTTTTATCTGGCTCTTCCCGGCCAACCATTTCCTTCCCTTAAATCCCTCTCCCTGGCCCCCTCCCTCACAGGAAACTATCAATGAAATGGAAAAGGTTGAAGGAAAGCACAAGTGAGGATAATGGAATGGCTAACCTGACTCCATTTTACCCCTTCACTGTCACACCCACAACCACACCCTCCTCCACCCCACCACACCTACAACCATACCATCCTCCACCCAGCCACAACCACACCCACACCCTCCTCCACTCCACATACAATCACCCACACCCGCACTCACACCCTCCTCCACCCCATCACACCCACACCCGCACTCACACCTTCCTCCACCCCATCACACCCACACCCACACTCACACCCTTCTCTACCTTACCACACCTTGCAGCTGGAAGAAGATTGTCATTCGTGTGATAACAAACATGTTAATTGTGCTGGTCTTGGGAGGAAGCAGTTACTGCATAGTCCTGGCAGTGGAGAACTCGGAGCAGAGCTTGCATGTTCACAGAGGGTTTGGGAGCCTACTCTACGGGGGACTGGATGGACTCTGGAATCTCATCTTGTCCTTTCAGGTCTGTATGCAGTGTGTGGGTGGGTCTGCCTGGCATTGCAAGACTATCACATATCGTCATAGGTCCAAGTTGTAGTGATAGCTCGCAACTTCATCCTCCCTTGGGTGTTCCTGGGGCTGGAGTACCTCGAGAGGCACCATCCTAGGACAGCACTGAAGCTCATGTTGGTCAGGTCAGCTCCTAACTCACATCTTGGCATGGAGGACTTCATATACTCCTTGGTCACACCTCCAGCTTTATTTCAGGATGTTCCTCATGTACACAACCAGTCTCTATGTGATGATCATTGCTCTATTGACTGTCACTCAGCTTTGTGTGAGTATGCCTGACATCCTTCATTCTGTGTGCTGCCATGGCAACTAAAATCCCTCCCTCCAGGGGACTGCTGAAAACATCGCTACAAACACTTCCTCGGGGTATGTTGTGACAGCTCTGGACAACACCACAGTGACAAGTGCATCACATGCTGTCACTGGAGGCTGTTGCTGGGAAACCACAGTTGGACAGGAGTTCTACAAACTCTCGTGGAGTCATCTGGGGGCGGAGTTTGGAAGCCTACTAGCTGCCGATGTTCTGCGATACTTGATTGTATGCATCAAACCATTCAGGAGGTTTGGTCCTGCCGAGTTCAACCTTGCTAATAACATACTCAAGCTGGTCTATGGGCAAGCACTGGTGTGGTTAGTCCAAGGAGAATACTGTTTTCTTCCCCCACCACTCCCCCCTTACTCACCCCTCACCACTCCCCCCCTTACTCAACCCCCACCACTCCCCCCATTACTCACCCCTCACCACTCCCCCCTTACTCACCCCTCACCACTCCCCCCCTTACTCAACCCTCACCACTTCCCCCCTTACTCACCCCTCACCACTCCCCCCCTTACTCACCCCTCACCACTCCCCCCCCCTTACTCACCCCTCACCATGCACTCCCCTCCTTACTCACCACTCACCACTCCCCCCTTACTCATCCCCCACCACTCCCCCCTTACTCACCCCTCACCACTCCCTCTTACTCACCCCTCACCACTCCCCCCCTCACTCACCCCTCACCACTCCCCTTACTCACCCCTCACCACTCCCCCCTTACTCACCCCTCCCTCTTACTCACCCCTCACCACTCCCCTTACTCACCCCTCACCACTCCCCCTTACTCACCCCTCACCATACACTCCCCTTTTCATTAACCCCCCCCCCCCACTCACCCCTCACTATTCCCCTCCTTATTTACCTCTCACCTCTCCCCACTTACTCACCCCTCACACTCCCTCCTTATCCCCCCTTCACCCTCTCCTCCTTATCCCCCCTCACCACTCCCTCCTTATCCCCCTCACCACTCCCTCCTTATCCCCCCTCACCACTCCCTCCTTATCCCCCTCACCACTCCCTCCTTATCCCCCCTCACTACTCCCTCCTTATCCCCCTCACCACTCCCTCCTTTTCCCCTCTCACCACTCCCTCCTTATCCCCCTCACCCTCTCCTCCTTATCCCCCTCACCACTCCCTCCTTATCCCCCTCACCACTCCCTCCTTATCCCCCTCCCCCTCACAGGATGGGAGTGCTGTTC
>CAUJGJ010000083.1:4394100-4401600 GCA_963170055.1 Halisarca cf. caerulea
ACACACATACCACACACACACACACACACACACACACACACACACACACACACACACACACACACACACACATACACACCACACAAACACACACACACACACACACACACACATACACACCACACAAACACACACACACACACACACACACACACAGGAGCGAACAGATGCCAGAGAAAGGGTGGCAAAAGAGTGTGAGTATTCTCTGTTGATAGTCAATAGTCTTGCATTGCCACACCCTACTCCCTGTGTTGCCACACCCTACTCCCTGTGTTGCCACACCCTACTCCCTGTGTTGCCACACCCTACTCCCTGTGTTGCCACACCCTACTCCCTTGCGTTGCCACACCCTACTCCCTGTGTTGCCACACCCTACTCCCTGTGTTGCCACACCCTACTCCCTGTGTTGCCACACCCTACTCCCTGTGTTGCCACACCCTACTCCCTTGCGTTGCCACACCCTACTCCCTGTGTTGCTACACCCTACTCCCTGTGTTGCCACACCCTACTCCCTGTGTTGCCACACCCTACTCCCTGTGTTGCCACACCCTACTCCCTTGCGTTGCCACACCCTACTCCCTGTGTTGCTACACCCTACTCCCTGTGTTGCCACACCCTACTCCCTGTGTTGCTACACCCTACTCCCTGTGTTGCCACACCCTACTCCCTGTGTTGCCACACCCTACTCCCTTGTGTTGCCACACCCTACTCCCTATGTTGCCACACCCTACTCCCTGTGTTGCCACACCCTACTCCCTGTGTTGCCACACCCTATTCCCTGTGTTGGCACACCCTACTCCCTGTGTTGCCAGACTCTACTCCCTGTGTTGCCACACCCTACTCCCTGTGTTGCCAGACCCTATACTCCCTGTGTTGCTACACCCTACTCCCTTGCGTTGCCACACCCTACTCCCTGTGTTGCCAGACCCTACTCCCTGTGTTGGCACACCCTACTCCCTGTGTTGCCACACCCTACTCCCTGTGTTGCCACACCCTACTCCCTTGCGTTGCCACACCCTACTCCCTGTGTTGCTACACCCTACTCCCTGTGTTGCCACACCCTACTCCCTGTGTTGCTACACCCTACTCCCTGTGTTGCCACACCCTACTCCCTGTGTTGCCACACCCTACTCCCTTGTGTTGCCACACCCTACTCCCTATGTTGCCACACCCTACTCCCTGTGTTGCCACACCCTACTCCCTGTGTTGCCACACCCTACTCCCTGTGTTGGCACACCCTACTCCCTGTGTTGCCAGACTCTACTCCCTGTGTTGCCACACCCTACTCCCTGTGTTGCCAGACCCTATACTCCCTGTGTTGCTACACCCTACTCCCTTGTGTTGCCACACCCTACTCCCTGTGTTGCCAGACCCTACTCCCTGTGTTGCCACACCCTACTCCCTGTGTTGGCACACCCTACTCCCTTGCGTTGCCACACCCTACTCCCTGTGTTGCCAGACCCTACTCCCTGTGTTGCCACACCCTACTCCCTGTGTTGCTACACCCTACTCCCTGTGTTGCCACACCCTACTCCCTGTGTTGCCACACCCTACTCCCTGTGTTGCCACACCCTACTCCCTGTGTTGCCACACCCTACTCCCTTGCGTTGCCACACCCTACTCCCTGTGTTGCTACACCCTACTCCCTGTGTTGCCACACCCTACTCCCTTGCGTTGCCACACCCTACTCCCTGTGTTGCCACACCCTACTCCCTGTGTTGCCACACCCTACTCCCTGTGTTGCCACACCCTACTCCCTTGCGTTGCTACACCCTACTCCCTGTGTTGCCACACCCTACTCCCTGTGTTGCTACACCCTACTCCCTGTTGCCACACCCTACTCCCTGTGTTGCCACACCCTACTCCCTTGCGTTGCTACACCCTACTCCCTGTGTTGCCACACCCTACTCCCTGTGTTGCCACACCCTACTCCCTGTGTTGCCACACCCTACTCCCTGTGTTGCCACACCCTACTCCCTGTGTTGCCACACCCTACTCCCTGTGTTGCCACACCCTACTCCCTGTGTTGCCACGCCCTACTCCCTGTGTTGCCACGCCCTACTCCCTGTGTTGCCACACCCTACTCCCTGTGTTGCCACGCCCTACTCCCTGTGTTGCCACGCCCTACTCCCTGTGTATGGTGAGGGAGCTCTGGCAATGCAGCACTAGATAGTCAGCAGAATTACAGCACTTGAAGTTGTAATGTCCTATGCTCGAGTGTGTGCATATAGTCCTGTATACATGGGTATCACAGATGATTGCTGCATAGGGATATAAGCCACACCTCCTGAAAATAGCCACACCCCCTGGTTAATGGAATTCACTGTACGTATTTCTGCAGCCATTGCCAAGAGGACAGCTCACGAGGAAGGTCGACTGGTGAAGGGTCAAATTGTGACAAACTCACATCAATTTTCACCCAGCACCCAGCCCCCCACCCCCCGGGGGGTTGTGATACCCAACCAAGGCAGAATTGCACCCAGCACCCAGCCCCCCACCCTCGGGGGGGTTGTGATACCCAACCAAGGCAGAATTGCACCCAGCACCCAGCCCCCCACCCCCCGGGGGGTTGTGATACCCAACTCCAGTGTGGTTGTGAACCACGTTGTGGTGGATTGTGACTGACTGAACTCCAATGTGATATTGCGTGGTCCAGTGGCCTACTACAGACATTTTAGAATTATCCCATAAATGTTTGATTTCATCATCATAAAATGTACTAAACTGTTAGCGAAAATTCTTCTTGAATGAGATGCGGTCATTGTGTTGTAAGTTTAAGTTGACTAGTTAGCATCCAACCCAGCACTCCAGGTGAGCCTCGGTCTGACCGACTGCCTCTGGCTCAAGCAGTGCGGATGATGATGTGTACTCCTGAGTCAGTCAAGACAGGTTCGCTCAACTGGCCAACCTCCAGTGCAAATCTACAAGGTCAAAAGTGCACACTCAACAGCCACGACACACCCCCAATGACACCAGCACCCCTCAGTAAACAGCTACGACACACGACACCAGCACCCCTCACTCAACAGTCACAACACACCCCCAATGACACCAGCACCCCTCACTCAACAGCCACGACACACCCCCAATGACACCAGCACCCCTCACTCAACAGCCACGACACACCCCCAATGACACCAGCACCCCTCACTAAACAGCTACGACACACGACACCAGCACCCCTCACTCAACAGTCACGACACACCCCCAATGACACCAGCACCCCTCACTAAACAGCTATGACACACGACACCAGCACCCCTCACTCAACAGTCACGACACACCCCCAATGACACCAGCACCCCTCACTAAACAGCTATGACACACGACACCAGCACCCCTCACTCAACAGTCACGACACACACCCAATGACACCAGCACCCCTCACTCAACAGCCACGACACCCCCCCAATGACACCAGCACCCCTCACTCAACAGCTGCGACACCCCCCAATGACACCAGCACCCCTCACTCAACAGCCACGACACCCCCCCAATGACACCAGCACCCCTCACTCAACAGCCACGACACACCCCCAATGACACCAGCACCCCTCACTCAACAGCCACGACACACACCCAATGACACCAGCACCCCTCACTCAACAGCTGCGACACCCCCCAATGACACCAGCACCCCTCACTCAACAGCTACGACACCCCCCCAATGACACCAGCACCCCTCACTCAACAGCCACGACACCCCCCAATGACACCAGCACCCCTCACTCAACAGCTACGACACACCCCCAATGACACCAGCACCCCTCACTCAACAGTCACAACACACCCCCAATGACACCAGCACCCCTCACTCAACAGCTGCGACACCCCCCAATGACACCAGCACCCCTCACTCAACAGCTACGACACCCCCCCAATGACACCAGCACCCCTCACTCAACAGCCACGACACCCCCCAATGACACCAGCACCCCTCACTCAACAGCTACGACACACCCCCAATGACACCAGCACCCCTCACTCAACAGTCACAACACACCCCCAATGACACCAGCACCCCTCACTCAACAGCTACGACACACACCCAATGACACCAGCACCCCTCACTCAACAGCTGCGACACCCCCCAATGACACCAGCACCCCTCACTCAACAGCTACGACACCCCCCCAGTGACACCAGCACCCCTCACTCACGTAGCATCCTCAAACGGCTCTAAACGGTAGCAAAGGAGAGACATGACACTCTGCACCACTCAAGACATGGACATAACCTACTTTGCATCTGACCACGCCCAAACAAGCCTAAGTCACCGCCCCTTTTGGCACTGCCGCAATCACTCTCCCTAGAGGCTAACTCAGCAAATCCTACTTCTCCGGAAGCTATAGCACTTCTGAAACCTACAGCAACACAAACAGTACATCACATTAAACACACACACACACACACACACACACACACACACACACACACACACACACACACACACACACACACACATACACACACACACACGTACACACACACACACACACACACACACACATACACACACACACACACACACACACACACACACACACACATGTACATACACACACACAATCTAAACACACCTCTCAGCATCTCCAGCGCCTCTTCCTTGGTTCTCGTGATCTTCTCCTGCTTCCAAGAAGAAGGCCTCCTAGAGTCTCTGTGCTTGACTAACAAATGTGAGGCTTGCACCTAACAGAGAGGATTATACAGCACACGTTGACTACAAGTAGAGTATTAAAATTATAGAAATTCAGAAGTACGACCAACAGCAGAGCACGCCATTAAAGCAACCAGTATTCAATATATTCTAAATCTGATCCGCATGGCCAGCAAGTTGCATGGACTCTTATTAGTCTCGCAACCCTTCTCGTGTGTGGTCTGGCACGCGAGACTACATGGACTCTCTGATAAGATACATACTTGTCCCGGTGCCGGGCAAAGTGGCTTCTCCCACTGCGTCATTTTGGTATATTCATTGTAGTAATATGCTCTGTCCTTAGAAGTGGATGTTTTCTCGGTCCAACCTTTGGGTAAACCACCTTCGGCAGCCATCTTTCACAAACAGGGTATTCCCCTCAATAACATCCCAACGCTCGCCGAGCGAGCAATGGAGTTTAGAAAGTACTGCGTCGATCGCGGGTACTACGACCCGCTCGAGGCGGGCAGTATAGACGGAACTGACGATAAACCGCACGACCATGGAATTGTCAGAGCCCTCAAGGCAAGCTGTGAGTCTGCCTGTGCAGAGTCATTGTTTTTAGTCTGAGCATAGCTACTCGATACTACGTACTATGGTTTGAGGCAAACTGTAAATTATGAGTGTTCAGTTTGCTTATGTCTTATCTGTGGGATCAGACGAACCAAGTCCATTGGTCGAAGGACGTCCTGAGGCAACTGTTTTCGTGGCCAGACTTAGTCACTCCACTGCAGAAGGTGAGGGCATATGATCAGCCGCTGCTATGAACTTACAAGTGTAACCACCCTCACCACCCTCACTACCTTCACCACCTTCACTACCCTCACTACCCTCATCACCCTCACTACCCTCACTACCCACACCACCCTCACTACCCTCACCACCCTCACTACCCTCACCACCCTCACTACCTTCACCACCCTCATCACCCTCACTACCCTCACCACCCTCACTACCCTCACCACCCTCACCACCCTCACTACCTTCACCACCTTCACTACCCTCACTACCCTCATCACCCTCACTACCCTCACTACCCACACCACCTAGTCTCGCGGAGCCAAACCCTTTTCGTTGGCCGTGGTACGCGGGCAACAAGGTCTGACTCTGTGAGACTACACACCACCCTCACTACGCTCACCACCCTCACCACCCTCACTACCCTCACCACACAGTTCACATGCCTACCTACAGTTGCCAAACCACTACCCACATTGTGTTGTGGGTTGATGGTTTTTGATCTATCACAACAGATTTCCACTCCCCTAAACATAGACCCCCTGGTCTAATTTTATCGACAATTTGGATCCTACAACTTATTCTGTTGAAATACGTACTGGGATCCCCTCAAACAGTTTTGTACCACCCATCAAACAGTTCCCCCCCCCCCCCCCCCCCCCCACCCCCAAACAGTTTTTGACCCCCCTCAAACAGTTTTGGTCCCCATCAAACAGTTTTTGACCCCCCCTCAAACAGTTTTTGACCCCCCCTCAAACAGTTTTGGCCCCATCAAACAGTTTTGGCCCCCTCAAACAGTTTTGGCCCCCCTCAAACAGTTTTGTACCACCCATCAAACAGTTTTGCCCCCCCCCCCCCCCAAACAGTATTTAACCCCCCTCAAACAGTTTTGGCCCTCATCAAACAGTTTTTGCCCCCCCCCCCCCTCCCCCTCAAACAGTTTTGGCCCCATCAAACAGTTTTGGCCCCCTCAAACAGTTTTGGCCCCCCTCAAACAGTTTTGGACCACCCATCAAACAGTTTTGGACCCCCTCAAACATTTTTGGACCCCCCAGAACAAATCCAACCTTCAGTAAACACACAAATATGAGCACGAAATATGTAGCATACGGGAATAGCAATGGTGACAAGTAATTGGGATCCCCTCAAACAGTTTTGTACCACCCATCAAACAGTTTTGGTCCCCATCAAACAGTTTTGGTCCCCATCAAACAGTTTTTGACCCCCCCTCAAACAGTTTTTGACCCCCCCTCAAACTGTTTTGGCCCCATCAAACAGTTTTGGCCCCCTCAAACAGTTTTGACCCCCCTCAAACAGTTTTGTACCACCCATCAAACAGTTTTGCCCCCCCCCCCCCCAAACAGTTTTTGACCCCCCTCAAACAGTTTTGGCCCCCATCAAACAGTTTTTGACCCACCCCTTTTGCCAGTTGGTTAGTTTCTTTGTCTGTTGGATTCTTTCACTTGGATGACAAGGCTGTCTGAGAAGAAATGCTGACGAAAAGGGAGTCCAAAAAATTACAGAGGGATCCGTATATAATTGAAAAAGAATTCTAAGGCGAGGGAATTTTACGGGGGTCTAAATATAACATGACAGACTTCCTTCCAGCTGGAACATGTAGTGGTCATAGCGTTATGTGTGACAGTTTTGATTGTTGATAGTGTAGGCAGTGGTTTATCTTGTAGCCTTTCTCCTCTGTAGATGACTTGATGAAAGAATTCAGTAAATTTGGGACTGTACTGACATGCCGCGTGGTCCGTGACATTGGTGAGTGATAGTAGATGGTTCTATCAAGCCATCCATCACTGGTTCCATCAACCCATCCATCACTAGTTCCATTAACCCATCCATCACTGGTTCTATGTGGCCATCCATCACTGGTTCTATCAAGCCATCCATCACTAGTTCTATCAAGCCATCCATCACTGGTTCTATCAAGCCATCCATCACTGGTTCTATCAAGCCATCCGTCACTGGTTCTTTTATCTATCTCTTGTAGTAACAGGACGCTCTAAAGGATATGCTTTTATTGAGTATAAACATAGTGGGTGTGCTGAGGACGCCTA
>CAUJGJ010000083.1:4404100-4409100 GCA_963170055.1 Halisarca cf. caerulea
TGTGTACCTGTTTCGCAATATGGCTATGCAGATGCAGCTTGTGATGAGGGTTGCCATAGTAGCAATGGTTGCCCCACCCACAGCAGCTATGGATGCAATCATAACTGTGTTGTCCGATCCCTCACGTGTGCTGGTGCTGGTGCTAGTGGTGGAGGTGCCATCCCCCAAGCTTGCTAGTGAGCACAGCTCGCTGCTCAATGACTCTAATACAGAGTCACATCCTGTCAGGCTGGTTGCCATGGTGTTCCCTATGGCAACGATCACTCCAGCTGACAGCACATCTTGAAGGTGTTGTTTTAGTAATTCCTCGGAACTTCTATGCCTGGCAATAGGTACCACCTCTGCTCGATATATCCCTTTGTTTGTTGCAAAACACACAAAAAATGCTTTCAATATTTGAAAGGTATCAGCTGAGGCTCCCTGAAGGGTATTTCCCACTGCAGTAATGACATCATCAACCTACAGTGGTCGTCAAAAATGACTACCTCTAACATTTCTCACTGCAAAGTCCAACCACACCCCCTCACCTCTAGCCACACCCCCTCACCTGATGCATCGGACAGTTGGACAGCTGAAGTAGGACTTGCATCACCAATGCCTTCTTAGCTGGTATGACTGCACATGTGAAGAAGGGTAGTTATAGGAGGTGTGGTCAAGAGGTGGGGTCAGGAGGTGTGGTTAAGAGAGTGTGGTCAGGAGGTGCGGTCAGGAGGTACGGTTGAGAGGTCGTCAGGTGTGTTTTAAGAAGAGGAGGTGAGAACATGGATAGTCCTTGGTCAGCAGTCGTGGCAGAGGTGTGGTCTAGAGGAGCTATTACCAGAGGTGTGGGCTAGAGGAGCTATGACCAGAGGTGTGGTCTAGAGGAGCTATTACCAGAGGTGTGGTCGAGAGGAGCTATTACCAGAGGTGTGGTCTAGAGGAACTATTACCAGAGGTGTGGTCTAGAGGAGCTATCACCAGAGGTGTGGTCTAGAGGAGCTATCACCAGAGGTGGTCTAGAGGAGCTATTACCAGAGGTGTGGTCTAGAGGAGCTATCACCAGAGGTGGTCTAGAGGAGCTATTACCAGAGGTGTGGTCTAGAGGAGCTATTACCAGAGGTGTGGTCTAGAGGAACTATTACCAGAGGTGGTCTAGAGGAGCTATCACCAGAGGTGTGGTCGAGAGGAGTTATTACCAGAGGTGTGGTCGAGAGGAGCTATTACCAGAGGGCTCACTCACTTGTGACGGTTTGTGTGGAGTTCTTCACTGAGGGCTTGGAGGTTAGGGGGTTCAAGTGCTCCACTTGGCAAGTGTACATACCACTGGTTTCCATGGTGACACTGCTTACAGCAAGAACACTACTTCCTTTTAAGGATGTCACATGACTGTCATGCAGTTTTGTTCCATTGTGATACCATGTGACCTGAGGTGCGGGATAGCCATGTACTGTGCATGACAGACTGAGACGTGAGCCTGTGTAGAGTGTAGTGTTGTCTTCCGCAATGGTACAGTCCAGCTCTCCTAAGACCGAGGACCAAAGGGAGCGTGTTAGGACATGTATACTGAGTACTAGCTCCCCATGTATTACAACATAAGTCATATGCATTGCATCATTCTTTGTGATATTGCAACATCACTACTCTGTGACTGCTGGTGAATCTGTATAGGCAGTGCTTACCATAAGGGATTACCTGTATGGTGACCACACCCACTTTGCAGTCAGTCATGCCTCCATCACACTCTTCCCGTGTGGTATAGACGCTGTAGTTACCGCTGTCTTCCAGTGTTGCCATAGAAACACGCATTGTCTGTCCAAAGTCTTCCAGAGTGTGTCTTCCCCGATCATCTGTGATAGAGGAGGAGTTGTGGGCCCACTGGAGGGTGCTGTATTGACTGGCCCTCACTCTCATCACAAGCTCCTCTCCCTCTCCCGGGAAGTAGTGGATGGTGGAGTGGGCTGAGTAGAGGGCGGGAACACCTGCAAGGCAACCATTGACAATAATCCACTTTAATGTCTTTCAATGTTTGATATTAATACAAAATTTCTATATTATTACTATAATAATAATCTAATATCTCGGAAACTATGCCTTCTTGACATGCTGGGGAGAACCCTGCAATTATTTTTACAGCCATCACTAGTCATTATTTGCTACCTTTCAAGTCCAAGTAGATGATTTCTGATTGTGTGTGTTGAATTCCATTATCTGCTGCACATTGGTATCTCCCTCTGTCCCGAGGAGAGAAGTTGTTGATGGTAAGCTGTAGAGAGAGGTATCTGTAGTGCCAGGAGGAGGGTGTTGATGTGTTAACATGCCCATCTGTGTGGAGGGTGTGGCCATCCTTGGTCCAGGTCAGTGTTGGGTATGGGCTAATGTGTTTGGGAATGTCACAACGAACTGTAATGGAGTCACCCAGATTCAACAGGATGCGACCGGTTTGATCCAGAATAGGTGTCTCAAGAGGACCTGTGCAGAAAAAGTGAACAGAATGGTGATGTTTGTGATGGAATTTCCCTGGGACTTCCCCCAACTTTGAAGCCCGTGTGACATCATCAACTCTCTAGCTAAAGCATGTCAACGCAGTCATGTCTGGAAAATTGATCAAGTGGAGACATCTGGTACAAAGTATTCTCCCCAACCTACTAAGCCACACCCACTAAGGTCACACCCACCCCACCCCCCCACCCACTGAATACCTTGTGGAAGATGTAGAGTGACCAATAGTCTGTTGCCAGTGCTGTTGGCAGCACATATGAACACTCCTTCGTCGAGAGCTGTCAAGGTCAACCCTTTGTGAAGTTGAGTACGGTCTGGGCCGTAGGTCTGGTAGAGGGGTGTGGCTGGGTGGTCATTGGTACTGACGACAGTTCCATTGATGTGGAGCCAGTCTGTTCCCATGCCAACACACTCAAGTAGGGGATCCACACTCACCTCAAAAGGGACAGTGTAGAAGGAGTTGTTGGCCAGCACGGTCACCTCTGCCCCTCGGTTAGCCGTGATGGAGAGACCTACAGAGGGGACAGAAAATCGATAATAGTGACATATATGCCCCGCTTACTTCAGCCTACCTTCAGTTTCCATCGTTGAGGCTGCCAACCACAAGGCCAGGGTCACTATAAGAAAACTCCCTTCACACATCATTTGCTTGTGTTGTGTGAGTGTGTTTTGGCAGTGAGTATTAAATACTGCAGTTGTTTTCCAAACTACCAATGGTTTTGGTATTGAAACCGTTTTTTTTAACTTGTAAACACATTCTTCTCTTTAAGTACAATGTACACAATTAATGGCACTTGTGTATACGTGTGTGTGTGTATATGTGTGTGTGTGTGTGTGTGTGTGTACGTGCATGTGTGTGTGTGTGTGTGTGTGTGTGTACATGCATGTGTGTGTGTGTGGTAACACTTGTGTGTATTGTACACACAGAGAACGATGTTTACGAGGTACTCTCTGCTCTCTTTACAGCTACTTCAGTGTCGTGACATTCCTTGTGTTGTCATGTGATGAGCATGTGACATTCCTTGTGTTATCATGTGATGAACATGCTTTTCTTGTATATTTTTAATTATTGGAACTTCCAATTACATTGATACCAATTAATTTAATAGTTACATGCCTGCCACGACCAAACTGGATAATTATCACGCATGTGTTTACGCTGGGAAATAAGACTTAGCTCTCAGTCAGTCAATTGTAAGTTTTATCATGTTTTTGACTTGGAGAGGGACGATCTGCAGGTGACGTAGAGCAACAGTGAAGCAATCATCGACATGTGTTGATGGACTGTGTTCACTCACATTCCAGAGTTTGCAGTCTGTCCTCCGCTCACCACGAGGTAAGGGGAGCTAGTTGCTTTCTGCTTCTCCTGCAGCAGCTTCAGAGTGCTCAGTGGGGTGTCCCCTCCATCAGCTGCCAGCAGATCCTGGGAGGATGCAGGGACAATCCCTATTCTCACCTCTACTCACAACTTATACTTGTAACCTCTACTCACATCCTCCACTCACCTCTACTCATCCTCTACTCACAACCTTCTCACATCCTCTACTCACATCCTCTATTCACCTCCTCACTCACATCCTCTACTCACAACCTCTACTCACAACCTTCTCACATCCTCTACTCACAACCTCTACTCAAATCCTCTACTCACAACCTCTACTCAAATCCTCTACTCAGAACTACTCACAAATTCTTCCATTCGTCTTTTCAATCTTTTCTCTGTTTTCTTTCTTCCTGAGCCTTTCCCATGGAACTTGTGAGACATTACTCGAAAGGCCTGAAGGGGAAAACCCTAAATTGTACCTACATTCACAGCCCCCTCCCGTCCTATTCACCTCTTTCTTCTGCAGTTCCCGTCCCAAGTCGTCTGTGTAGGTGATCTTGATGTCTGGGTTGTAGTCCTTCTTCTCTGGGAAGGAGTACGGGTCACCTCGGTCTCTATCTCTACGATCCCTGGACGTCAGGAGATGAAGGTGGCATACGGTGACCATCCATCAACCAGTGACTGTCAGAACACTACAGACACAGACAGACAGACAGACAGACACACACACACACACACACACACACACACACACACACACACACACACCTATCCCTTGTCCTCTCCTCCCGATCTACTCGCTGTATCAACTCCTTCCTCTTCATGTCCTTGATGAAGTCATTCTCATCAATGAAGCCCTTCCTGGTGGCCATCTGTAACGCAGCTGACATCCCTGAAGAGACCACAGGCTCTGCCTCCTGGTAGAGGTCCCTCTCCTGAGGAAGTAAACATGACACACACAACCAGTAGGGAGAATGCCTTGGGCACACTTTGCAGGGGAGTTCCCAGAACACACTGATAGCCCCAAAGGCAACCTCCTATGAGATAATTCACCGTGGGTTCAGATTCCGTTTCCATGGTAACTTCTTCCCAGTTCCCTCTTGACTCTGCAGTGACGTCCTGCAAAGTATAAACAAAAGGAAAAGTTGAAAGTGCAGGAATCGATGGTTTGCCCTTAACAATGTCAAGGAATTTGGCA
>CAUJGJ010000083.1:4414100-4451600 GCA_963170055.1 Halisarca cf. caerulea
CCAGTGTCCAGGGGTCGTAGACCAAGCTTAGCTCTTAGTTTGCTACAGAGAGGACAGATAGATGTTAACACACCATCAACTGAGTGCGGCCAACCCCTCTCACTTGGTCTCTTCGATGCTCAAGGAAATCTCTCCTCCGGCTGAAGGAAGTGATCCACTTTCGTCAGGGACAGGATCTACAGCAAGGGCAGAAAGCCGTGAAGAGAGACAACAAGACATAGGCAGAACAGAAAGACTAGTACTTCAACCCCACAAATACTACCAATGGGATCCGATGCTACACACAACAGATCTTATTACTCCAAAGTAACAGTTCATTCTAGAGGAGATGCCTGTCAATCCAAGGTCCAGTGTGTGGTGGGTAGGGGTGTGTGTGTGTGGTGGGTAGTGGGAGAGTGTGGTGGGCAGTGGGGGAGTGTGTGGTGGGTAGTGGGGGAGTGTGTGGTGGGTAGTAGGGGAGTGTGCGGTGGGTAGTGGGGGAGTGGGTAGTGGGTAGCAGGGGAGTGTGTGGTGGGTAGTGGGGGAGTTTGTGTGGTGGGTAGCGGGGGGTGTGGTGGGCAGTGGGGGAGTGTGCGGTGGGTAGTGGGGTGTGTGTGTGGTGGGTAGTGGGGGAGTGTGCAGTGGGTAGCAGGGGAGTGTGTGGTGGGTAGTGGGTGGTCGGTAGTGGGGGAGTGTGTGGTCGGTAGCGGGGGAGTGTGTGGTGCACTGACATGAGTGCAGTCAATGATCAGTGGTCAAAATACCAGTACCTACCTCTGCTGTAAACCTCGCTCTTTCCTTCATCCCTTGTGGACCTGCGCTCCGAGGGAGACCTAGACTGGTCTGAGGAAGAACCACTTCTCCTCCTTCTGGACTTCTTTCTTGACTGATACTCCTCGTCACTGCTGGCAATGTGCTTTGATCTCTTTCTCTCTCGTTCTTCATCACTTGAGTAGTCTCTACACATGAGAATACCAAACCAGTAATTTGACACACACACACACACACACACGGTATCATAGGGCCTAAAATTGAAGATACTCCCCCCCAGAATTATTTAACCCCTGCCTAATTGTTTGAAAGGATGAACTAACGTAAGCAAATGGTCAAAAATTTATACCTACGTATCTATGAGTTGTAGAAGAAAACTATAAAGAAATGAAGCTCAATAATGGTGACTTGGAAATACAGATCATTTGGAGTCTAAACAATATCACAATACTTGGAAACATCAATCTTCAGGTTCTTCTTAAACACTAGATACTTTCACATCTTTAACGTTTACGCCTACAACACGCGAGCAGTCTTTGCAGCAAGAGACCTACTTTCTGGAACGCGCTCGGTCTTTCTCTCGCTTGCTCTTTTCATCTTTTTCGCTTCGTCGTCTAGATTCCTTGTATTTTTCGTCCTTGTGGTCTTTCTTTTTCTTATCATCTTCCTCTTCCCTATCCTTGTGCCGATGTTTTTTCTTATCAGATTTTTTGGAACCCATTTTGTGTAGGAACGCTGCAGTTGCGTTGGTTATTGCGCAATATACTAGCGATATTGCTTCATTTCAATCGCCTAAAAAATAAGAAAAAGGCCATGCAGAATTAATTTATGTTTCTGGTCACCTTTCTGGTCAAAATTTTTTGGCAAAAAAAAAGAAAAAATATCAAGGAAAGTCAGTGAGCACACTGGGTTCAAACCCTGACCAAAATAGTGTAATCTATCAAGCATGTGTGCGTGTTTAGTATAAACACACGCATAACCATTGTGTAGTGTTATTGTGGGACTAGTGGCTGTCTGGTTCCATGCAGACATGCACTTCCAATCTAAATTGTTCTGTGTAAGTTTGTACTTGTTTAAATTCACCATTCTTGTTCGCATTAATAGTATCTGTTCAGAGATATATGGAATATACTTGCATGAATGCCTTTCTCAATGACTAGATTGAAAAAAAATAAAAATAAAAACCTGGTGGCCTGGTCAATTTTCAAAGATGTCCAAGACCAGGAACAGATTATTTACTTTGAGTGGCCTAATATCTATGCCTTTACTGAGATATGTACTCGAGGATACACTACTGGTTTGAGCATGGACTCACTGCGTAGTATAGAGTCCATGGTTTGAGCATGGACTCACTGCGTAGTATAGAGTCCATGGTTTGAGCATGGACTCACTGTGTAGTATACAGAGTCCATGGTTTGAGCATGGACTCACTGCGTAGTATACAGAGTCCATGGTTTGAGCATGAAGTGAGAACGTGTGTGTCCGCACCTGCTATTTAGCTAGGTGTGTAGCAGACAGGCTCGAGGGTGTGTCAAGGTAGTCTTGTACCCAGACTGTCACTCGGCTGCGGCTATTTTATACTGCCTTTTGTCGGTCCCAGGGTCTGTGCTGCGAGACTGTGCAACCAGCGTACATGGTAGTCTGGCGTTTTCTCGCTTGCCTGGTGACAACAGTTCCTGAAGATGGCTGAGTGAAAATGGGTTGGCTACACCACATTATGTACACAGAGGGAGAGGTTAGCGAACACATGCACGGATCCGGGAAGCTGATAGACAAGGAGGAGGACACATGAAACGGACACACACAAAGATGAGATTTCACAGTTTGGTCATTATCAAATAACACTGTATAATATAAAAACTTGATAGACAACTAAGTCCCAGTAGATGTCTTTGATTCTAAACAACTAAAAACTCTAAAGTAAAGACTTCCAATTAAGTCTTCTTCGTGGTGAATCTTCTAACTTTGTCTGTTGTAGACAAGAGATGGGATCGTGTCTCTAATACTAGACAAAGACAGCAAAATCTCTGTAAACACTTGAACCACAAAGTATTGCTAGACACTCTAGTGCTTCATGAACATACTCTGTGCTACAGTAATGGCTGACGGTGCAATAGGCAACTTACAATCTTGATACATTTTTGACAAATCATACACTTCTTTGGACTGTGAACCACCCAGGTTCACCAAGGAGGCTTGTACGGAAGCATTGCTCTTCAAAGGTGAAGTCAGGTTCATCAATAATCTTCGACCTTCCTCGAGTTCCCTCTCTTGCTGTTGCAAGCATTGCAGCAACTCTTCAAGAAACTTTCTGTCCATCACCTTCAATGGTAGGGAAATACAGCATTAAAGTTCTCGGAAATGAGTTTTGAAGACTGATTAGCAAAATTGCATATTGCCACATACAAATTTGTAGCTATACCAGTTCACAACTGGACTATATCACATACACAAACATATACGTACACACACACACACACACACACACACACACACTCACACACATACACACACACACACAAACACACACACACACACACACACACACAAACACACACACAAACACACACACACAAGCATATACGTACACACACACACACACACACACACACACACACACACACACACACACACACACACACACATTTAGGTCAGGAGCTGAGAGCATGTGTGTTAGCCTCTTCTGGGCATCCTGTACTGTCTGAATCATCTTGTCTACCTGACCACTCTCTTTCACTGGATCCGTACCTGTACAAGTGGGAGGGGTCAAAGATGGGAGTGGTCACATCACATGATCTGCAGGAACTATGAGATATGTCATAGCTTACCTCTGTCAACTGTGATGAGTCCTCCTGTGGGTGGGTGCTCGTGGTGCTGGGTGACAGTGGGTAGGTGCTCGTGGTGCTGGGTGACAGTGGGTGGGTACTTGTGGTGCTGGGTGACAGTGGGTGGGTGCTTGTGGTACTGGGTGACAGTGGGTGGGTGCTTGTGGTGCTGGGTGACAGTGGGTTGGTGCTCATGGTGCTGGGTGACAGTGGGTGGGTGCTTGTGGTGCTGGGTGACAGTGGGTGGGTGCTTGTGGTGCTGGGTGACAGTGGGTGGGTGCTCGTGGTGCTGAGTGACAGTGGGTGGGTGCTTGTGGTCCTGGTTGGAGGTAAGAGGGTGCTTGTGGTGCTGGTTGGAAGGGGGAGGGTGCTCGTGGTGCTGGCTGGAGGTTGGTGGGTGCTCGTGGTGCTGGCTGGAGGTTGGTGGGTGCTCGTGGTGCTGGCTGGAGGTTGGTGGGTGCTCGTGGTGCTGGCTGGAGGTTGGTGGGTCGCAGGTGGACACACTGGTGAGAGTAGTGACAGTGGACACACTCTCTGCATCCTCATCAGACAGATGGCTAGCAGGCGGAGGATGGCCCTCGGGAGATAAGGGGTATATAGAGAGGTGAGGATGATCTGGCCCCAACAAGGTGGACGATGTTGGTAGAGTATCAAAGTTGGTAATAGAGCTGAGATGTGCCCTCTGCGGCGAGCTGTCCTTTGTTGAGCTCCCTCTGTCTGTCACCCCTGTCCTCTGGGTGGCTGCATCCTGGAGAGAGCTGTGCTGAGTGCCCTGTGAGACCGTCTCTCTGTGCTGGACACCTCTGGAAACCATCTCAACAGGAGCTGTGCAGTCCTCTATGCACACAGGAAGACCTGACCTACTTGGAGATCCTTCACCAACAGCCTGTACACTAGGCGTGCTGCACTGGATGGACTTATCCCTCACTAGAGGGGAATTTCCCTGGACGTGGACACGGTCAGGTGGTTCATAGGGGTTTCCCCTCCCACTGATGGTATAGGCTGACTCCTCAAGTACAGGTCTGGCAGTGTGTGGGTGGAAGGGGGTGGAGTAAGCCGTTGGGTGTTTAAAACTCATCTCAGATGACCGACCAGCAAATGAAGATGCCATTGGCTCTGCCTGTCCAGTGCTGCCCTCATTGCCCAGAGCTGGTGCAGAGGTGGACAACCGAGTACACGCAGCCTGCCTACGAAGATGGTCCTTTAAATTCTCTAATTCTTTCTGCTTTGCCTCAACCTCACCAGACAATCCTGAATTGCTGCAGTAACGGAGAAGTGAGTGAGTCTTGAATCAGCACACATCATAGAGAAAGTGAGACTTGATCCACACAAACTACGTATGCATACAAGTGCACACACACACACACACACACACACACACACACACACACACACACACACACACACACACACACACAGCTTGTAGGCATGCAATCAACTGCTGTCAAGACGTAGGTGTTAGTGGATGTGCAGGCAGTGGTCACTGGTCACTTACATGGCTTCCGAAGAATTGAGTTGATCTGACAAAGATGCCATATTTTCCTTCGCCTTTCTGTACTTCTTCAACAAAATACCCTTGTCCTTGGAGAGCTTCTTTATCTGCTGTTGAAGGTCCTCTACCTCTCTATCTTGTTGATCCTGGAGTCTTTGTGGATGCACAGAGCAAACGGTATCTCAACTAACAAAATGAGCACATCTATGAACTGTATGCATGTACATACATACATATATGTGTCATGGAGTGGGGGCAAAAGTTGGGTGGATCAAAGAGTATTGTAGGCTTGCATCCATGATGTAGCCCTGCTACCCCGATGTAGCCCTGCTACCCTGATGTAGCCCTTCTACCCTGATGTAGCCCTGCTACTCTGATGTAGCCCTGCTACTCTGATGTAGCCCTGCTACCCTGATGTAGCCCTGCTACCCTGATGTAGCCCTGCTACTCTGATGTAGCCCTTCTACCCTGATGTAGCCCTTCTACCCCGATGTAGCCCTTCTACCCTGATGTAGCCCTGCTACTCTGATGTAGCCCAGGTTAAGGGTCTTGTCAATCTCCTGCCCAGCCAAAAAAAAATATTTATGCCTCATTAATTAGTAGTTGTCAATTGTCACATTTTCAATTCTTGCATTGATTGTTTCACTTCACCATGACACGCAATACTGTATAGCGGGAAATTTTCATGGGATAAACCTTTTGCAAGTGGCTCCATTTCGTGAATTTCGCAAATAAAATTTTTGTGAAGCCCTAAACTTCAGTCATTTTCACTTAGGTGATGGTGGCAGAGTAGCTTTGGTGTATATAGTGTGAACCAATCCACCTGAACGTCTCCTTTTAAGAACTCAAAAGGCGACATATACCACAAGCTTTTCAAGAAACAGCCGACAAAATCTCAGTGCTAACTGCAATAGCAGCAAAGAACCATGGTGCATCTACCTGATGTGTACGTTCTACGTATAAGCCCGATATAGCCTACGCATAAGCCCGATGTAGCCTACGAAGCCTATGTATAAGCCCGATGTAGCCTACATATAAGCCCAACGTAGCCTACGTATAAGCCCAACGTAGCCTACGCATAAGCCCAATGTAGCCTATGTATAAGCCCAATGTAGCCTACATATAAGCGCGATGTAGCCTACATGTAATAGTTGTATCCTGCCTTGGTGTGCTACAGCAGCCATAAAGTGCTAATTAATTGACCAAGGGCGCAGCCCGAGGTCAATTAATTGGCACTTTATGCTGCTGTAGCACACCAAGGCAGGATACAACTATTATGTGTCATGGTGAAGCCAACACTGCAAAATGTCACAATTGACAACTACTAATTAATGAGGCATGAATGGGTTTTGGCTGGCAGGAGATTGATAAGACCCTTGACCTGGGCTACATCAGGGTAGCAGGGCTACATCGTGAATGTAAGCCCGTGGTACTCTTTGATCCACCCAACTTTCGCCCACGCACCATGACACATATAAGCCCGATGTAGCCTATGTATAAGCCCAATGTAGCCTAAGTATAAGCCCGATGTAGCCTATGTATAAGCCCGATGTAGCCATGAACGTCTGAATAAAGTCCTAAGATTTCATGAATCAAAACTTTTGCAAATACCCCAGAAATTTGCAAAAATATTACTCTGCAAAATTTCCCGCTATACAGTAGTTGTATCCTGCCTTGGAGTAGGCCATGTAGAAATATGGATACATACTAAAACATGTTTTAGCATCTGTGGTAGAAGATGACCCTGATGATGACCTTGATGACAGCAGTGAAGTTTGCAATGGTGATGGCAACATTTTTAGTATCCATTAGCAATTAGCATATAGTTGGTTAACTAAAGAACTAAAAGCTACCCTTGTAACTTTGAAATTCTCTTTTTGCACGTAATTTGAGTTTAACACTTTGTACCTGTATATCCATCCAGCCTTACATGCATATATACTGTATCCTTGCATATCACTAATCATACAGCGAGAAAATTCCATGGACTGAAATGTTCACAAATTTTGCACCGATATTAAAGGACAACCTGAATTCACCAGGGGCAAACTAGAAAAACATTTTCAACATTGAAAAATTCCTTAAAAATTTGCCCTGCATACGTACACAAACACACACACACACACACACACACACAAACACACACACACACACACACATACACACACACACACACACACACACAAACATATGTACACACACACGCACACAGTAGGGCTACGAGCACTCATGGCTCACTTCTCCACTTCATTGTTCATGGTCTTTACTTCTCTGTTGGCTATAGAGAGTTCCTCTTGACAGCTCCTCAGTTCCTTGGCAGATCCTGCCAGCCTAGCCCTCAGCTCCCGCACTACTGGTCCTAGGTCCTCCACTACATCCGGAGATGTCCCCACTTGAGTACTGGTCACTTTTGGTGTACCAACCCTGCACAGAACAGGACCAGAGGACTGGCCACCACACACAGGACTGGCCACCACACACAGGACGGGCCACCACACACAGGACTGGCCACCACACACAGAACGGGCCACCACACACAGAACGGGCCACCACACACAGGATTAGCCCTCACATTAGCTACATACGTACATACCACACACAATATGTAATAGGAGTACATTTAATGTATGTATACACACACACACACACACACACACTAGGCCCAGGCTGGGTTAACACACTAGGCCCAGGCTGGGCTAACACTCATGTTGTACATAGAACTTACTTCTTGTCAGCCCTCTTCCTTGGCAGTCGACCACCAGCCAGCTGCTGTGAGATCCTCTCTTGGGCTAACTTGTTCAGTCTCAGGCTTTCCTGGTACTGGTCATCCAGCGCACTCAGGTCCAGGTGGTGACCCTCGTTGCCATGGATATCCATCATGTGACTATCATCACCATGGCTACCCATAAGCTGATCATCTTCACTGGATGCAGTTGATGTCCATGAGTTATTCAAGGGCTCAGGGGGTGTGGAGGGGGGAGTGGCTGGGGGATCCTGCCCCACATGCTGGACACCAGTACTAGTAGTAGTTGGGAGTGTCAGTCCATCTGTGTTCTCTCGTAGGAGCATTGGTCGCCGCCGCTCGTCAGCTGTGGGGCTCAGTGTAGGTCGCTGATGACCCCCTGGTGCAGGGCCAAGACGTACCAGCACTGCCTTATGAGCTACCTTAGTAGAAGTGGTCTGTACACCTCTGGAGGTAACCTCAGGGGGAACGCCTCCAAAAGGTGTCCCAGCTCGACTATCTGGTGTACGGCTGCGTCGCAGAAGGTCCTTCAACTGACTAATCTCCTCCTGAGCCTCATCCAGCTTGGACTGCAGCACATCCATGTCTGATATGTGCTCAATTTGTGACTCTTCAGCCAAATCATCCTCCTTCTGTAGCTTGTCCCTCAGTGCCATGTTTTCTGCGTCCAGCTCCCTCAACTGGTCATAGATACCAGACAAGTCACTGTCCTCTCTAGAACCGTTTAATACTGGTTGAGAAGGGGAAGCCCCTACACCCTTGCCACTCCTATTTGTTTGATAAGGGGAAGTCCCTACACCCTTGCCACTCCTATTAGTTTGAGAAGGGGAAGTCCCTACACCCTTGCTACTCTTGTTTGCTGTTTGTGTGTTCTTCTCCAGTTGAGCGTTCTTCCTCTTCAGAGTTTCAAGTTCCTGCAGGAGCTTCCTCCTCTCCATCTCCCTCTCTTCCAGCTCGCCTTCCATCTTCTTTAGTGAAACCTGCATGTCTTGCAAGGTGCGGTCCCTCCCCTCCACCTCGTCCCTCAGTCCAGTCAACATTGCATCCACCTTCTCACGCTCGTGTGATTCTCTTTCTCTTTGAGCTTCCATGCTCTTCAAAGCCCTGCGCAGAGTGCTCACTTCATCACTATCTTCATTCTCTTGCTTCTCCAGCTCGTGACGTAGGGAACCAACTGCTTTCTGAAGAGACTGTATTTTTGCATCTTTCTTGGCATTTTCCTCAACAAGCCTGCCGACCTCCTCCTCCTTTGCTAGCCGATTAGACTCCAGCTTGCGAGCAAGATCAGAAGCTGTGTTTCTCAGTGACTGCACTGCCTCCTCCTGAGCTGAGAGGTCCCGTCGAAGGCCAACAGTGTCCATTGTGGCCTGTGACAGCTCCTGGTCTTTGCCCCTCAACTTCTTCTCCAGTTCAGCAATGGTGTTTCGAAGGCTTTCAGCTGCAGCATCTTGTTCACTGGAAGAGCTCTTCATCCTCACTAAACGGTCATTCAATCTTGCTCTTTCTCCTTCTCTTTCGCGAAGCTTCCCCTCAATATTCCTCAGAGCTTTGTGCAAGGAGTTAATCTCTTCATCCTTGTCCTCGAGGTCCCTCTGTAATCTCCCCACCTTCTGGTGCAAAGCTGACAGAGCTTCTCCACTGCCCTCTTCCTTGGGTCCTTGGGCGCCTGTAGTGATCCTGGTCTGTGAGCTTTCATCCATCATTCTACGCTGCACCTGAGGGCTGACCTCTCCCACCGAAGGAACTGTGATGATGGAGGGAGCTTGGGAGGAGGGAACAGTGACATTCACATGAACTGGGGAAGGCTGAATTATGTGTGACTCCTTTGGCTGGGCAGCAAGAATGGTCAGCAGCCGCTCCAGTACATCATTCTACATGCACACAGGGGAGACGGAGAGAGAGCAACTTACTTTCTATTGCAGTAGGAGTACAGATTAGCTATTATACATGCATACCTTGTCTTGTGGCTGTCGCGAAAGATTGAAATAATTTGTTGTGTCACCCTGAGTACGATTACCCAACTGATCCATTAGATTGCGTAGTTCAGTCAAAATGGCCTCCAAGTCGGCCATAGAATGTGACCCGTTAATGAGTGGTGGTGTCTGGCTCCCCACGGATGCACCCCTTGTCCCGGGGCTGTGGTGAGGACCGTCTCGATCCTCTAGAGCATCTCTGAGTTTAGCCAACTCAACATCTTTCTTCTTCAGCTTCTTCTTCAACCCTAGCACCTCAGCCTGTAGTTCCTCGATCCTAGAGCAAGCACACTCCTCACACACATCCCTTCCACCACAAGCACTGATAGTACTCACCCACTGTCACCGTCTGCCCACTGATCGCTGGGCCAGTGCAGGGTAGCGGAATGGCCGTCCACTCTACCCCTTCTTACACTGTGTTTAGAAGCATTTAGCTCCTCCCCCATCTCCTTCAGTCGATCGTTGAGGTCCTTGATCATCTCTGAACAGATTCAAACACCAGTCAACTATCAACACAACACTCACGTCTATGTAACACAACACATACGTACGTATGCACGTACATACTTATGTATGTATATGTATACATACAACAATGCATTGAATGTACATATCATGTTCACATATACATACATATGTGCATACGTACCACTGTGACAATACAAATATGCACATGATTGTACGTACAGTATGTGTGTATGTACGTATGTACGTGCACACACAACACAAGTGTTCCAATGCTCGGTGTACCAATACACCTACACACCTTCTTGATCGTGAACAACATTATTGAGGTCATCAACACTCCTCTGAAGAAGAGAGCATTCAGCAGCCTTATCAGCACTCAGCTTCATCAGGTCCTTGTCCAAACTGTTGATCTTTTTCTCTTTCTCCTTGACAGCTTGTTTTGCTTTGCTCAAGGCATCCTCCCGTCTGGCCAGTTCTTGCTTAAGTGACTGCACATCAGAACATTCTTGTACTTCATTACACTCAGGACACATGTACACTCGATACTAAACCTCACCCTCACACCCACACACACACATCCACATACGTATGTGTGTGTACACACACACACACACACACACACACACACACACACACACACACACACATACGCACATACTGATGATACACACACACAAATACACATATGTACACACACACACACACACACACACACACACACACACACACACACACACACACACACACACAGGAAGGATGGTAACATTGACACAGTCATACATACATACGTACATCCAATCTGTCCTGGAGATCTTGTAGCTGGTCCCTCAAGTGATCATTGTCATCAGTTGCTTCACTCAGCTCTCTTGCTAGCTGATCACGATCCTACACAGCACACATGCACACACTGACAGGTTCACAGGAGCACACACACACACACACACACACACACACACACACACACACACACACACACACACTACAGCCACTACCTTCATGTTTCCTTCTGTTAGCTCCAACAAGTCCTTCCTAGCACTGCCCAGCTCCCTCTCCAGGTCTTTAAGTGTGCCTTTGAGTTCATCAATCTACAGCATATGAATGTACGTACGTATGTGCACTTAATATCATCTTGTAGGGAGGGTGTGTGGAGGGTGTGTATAGTGGGTGTGTGGAGGGTGTGTGTAGTGGGTGTGGGAAGGGTGTGTGTAGTGGGTGTGGGGAGGGTGTGTACAGTGGGTGTGGGGAGGGTGTATAAAGTGGGTGTGGGAGGGTGTGTGTAGTGAGTGTGGGGAGGGTGTATGAAGTGGGTGTGGGAGGGTGTGTGCAGTGATGTGGGGTGTGTGTGCAGTGACACCTGTACATACGTAAGTACCTCACTGTCCTTCTTCTTGAGTGCAGTCCTCAAAGGTTGGGTGTCTGCTGCTTCCCTCTTCAGGTTCTTCACTTCCTGTTGCAATCTGTCCACCTCCTCCTGGAGCTCCTTCACCCTCTCTTCCCGCTCCTCTTCGTCATCCTACAAGCACAACACATACCAGTGTTGCAGGAGGTGCAGGTACAGTACATAGACCACACTGGACCAACCTGTGCTCTTTGGTGGTGAGATCTCAATCGGTGAATCTCATTGGTTAGTCGCTGGACCTCCTTATCCTTGCTGGCAATGTCACCATGGCAACCCTGAGTAGGAGCACAGAGTGGCAATGGGTCATTCTTGACAACACAACACACCTACTCATCCTCAACACACCACACCCACTCACCCTCAATACACCACATTCACTCACCCTCAACACACCACACTCACTCACTCTTGACAAATCACACCCACTCACCCTCAACACACCACACCCACTCACCCTCAACACATCACACCCACTCACCCTCAACACAACACACCCACTCACCCTCAACACAACACACCCACTCACTCTTGACACACCACACCCACTCACTCTTAACTCCTTGTTCTTGCCTTCAACATCCTCATTGAGAATCTGGGGTGGTGGGAGAGGGGAGTCAACACAAGAAGACAAAGCAAGTGGAGCAGTGGCAAGGAGCCCTTTCTGGGTGCCACTTACAGTAGCCTCTGGCTAAAGGTTCCCCAGGTTAAATAAGAATACCCTATACCCTATACCCTACCTCAATCTCCTTCTCAGCTGCTGCCAGCTCATCCCTTAACCTTGCAACGTCCCTCCTCAAAGGCTCAGTTTCAGACTCAGCATCCTTGGCAGCCTGTGCGGGATGAAGAAGAATGTTGAGTGTGGGTAGGATGGTGTCACAGTCTCCCTCTCACCTTCAGAGCAGCATCTTTGCTCTGTAGAGCAGTAAACACCTTACCCAGCTCACTGCAGGAGAAGGACACACTCACCCAAGAGCACACATCAACTGACAAGGTAAACAAACGTACCCTCTCAATACAGCCATTTCTTCCTCCTAGTACAGAAGACAGTGGTGGAGAGCATAATAGCCAACAGCTAACAAACCCCAGTTTACACAACTCACAGCTTGTTCGTGCTTGCTACATCTCTTCTTTAGTTCTGAAATGTCCCTCTCCTTATCTGCCAGTGCTTCCTGAAACCTCCTTTTCTCTTCACTGAGTCGTGAGCCAAAGTCCTGATTTAGCTACAGGTCATGTACAAGCAACAGCCGGCACATCACACCAGCACTTATCATCACACGCTACAACACACCATAGCACCAGCCAATGGCATGGTATTACAATAACAACATGTGTTGTACCTTCTTAACATGTCCTTCATGCTGCATTGACAGGCCGTCCATTGCATGTCTGATGAAACAAGGAATTCAGCGAGTGAGGGTTTGTGGGTGGAGTGAGGACTGGTGGGTGGAGTGTGGGTTTGTGGGTGGAGTGAGGACTGGTGGGTGGAGTGAGGGTTTGTGGGTGGAGTGAGGAAGAGAGTGTGGACCGGTGGGTGGAGTGAGGGTTTGTGGGTGGAGAGAGTGAGGACTGGTGGGTGAAGAGAGTGAGGACCGGTGGGTGAAGAGAGTAAGGACCGGTGGGTGGAGTGAGGACTTGCAGGTGGAGAGAGTGAGGACCGGTGGGTGGAGAGAGTGAGGACCGGTGAGTGGAGCGAGGACTGGTGGGTGGAATGAGGACTGGTGGGTGGAGGTATGTACGTATGTACATATACAGTCTGGTGAAGCCAACCTTTTCCCTCTTGCTTTATGACAATCTATGTATCTGTCGCGAGGAGTACGTAAATGGAGGAATAGGTCTGGCTACACGAGACCAGGATGAAGGTGGAGTGTGTAGTGGTATTGTGGTGTGTGTACGCATGTTCGTGGACAATGGACAAACTTTGCTTTGAGGAGAAGTTCGCTTTTCTCCTGTAGATCTTTCTTTAGGCTGTCTAACTGTACATTAAGATCTATATTCTGTATAAAAGGAAATTGATTAGTATCTATGATTAAAGCAAGCAGCTTTCACAGCCCCAGACAGCGCCTACACATGTGGCGCGAACGAGAGAACGCATACCAATCTCCAGTCGTCACTGTCATTGCCCAACTGCTTCCGTAGAGCTTCTTCAAGATGATAGATCCTCAACTTTAACCCAAAATTATCCTTCTTGAGTTCAGAGAGTTGCTACAGGGACCACAAGCACACTGATGTAGCTGTACAAGCCATAATCCAACTATATACACGTACCATTTCTTGATCCCTCATTAGTCGGCTCCGCTGTGGCGACAGCTTCCCTCCTGTCCCAGTGGAAATGGTTACTGGACTAACGCTTCTCTGCGGATAGTGATGCTCCGACATCTCACTCGCTGTAGACACATCGTTAGCGGTACCCAAAGAATCGGCCTTAGAATAATCCAACTGGTTTAGGCTGTTAGAAATAAGTAGTAACACGTCTGTGGTTTTAAATATTAAATCCTGAAAGGCTATAGCTCACGTGTTTTCTAGTCCCAAAGGAAGTGTTTGGTCTTCAGAAATAGAAGTCATCTTGAAGTCCCTCCAAAGTTTCAGGCAGCCATTTTTTACGTCAGTAATCGCGTCCAGTGTGTTTATGCAGTAGCTATGGATATGCGGAGGTATACGGAGTACAAGCCACAAACAAGAAATCCACAAATTAGCATTGGCGGTAAATGCACAAAAATTGAACAGATATCATAGTTTAATTTTAATCTTCTTTGGCATTGGTTTGCTGTGCTGTTGCAACATCACACGAAATCCAGCCACCTACATCACCCAAAGACAATACAGTCAATTCAATTCAACCGTTGTCAAAGTACACCACGGCAAACAAGCACTAGGACGCACAACAGCTGCACATGTACAGCTGTGTGGTAAAAGGAGATAGCATTAGACAACCATTGAAACCCTATCACAGACAGTACATGATAGCTGTGCATGTGACAGACATGTGACAGACGTGTGACAGACATGTGACAGGTACGACAAAGTACCTGTCTGTAGCATCCATATGATGAGACAAAGTTCAATGCATACCTCTTCATGCTTCAGCAGCGTATAAGCTGTACCCTTCTTCCCAGCTCTTGCTGTTCGACCTACTCGATGCACATACGTCTTGAAATGGCTTGGTGCATCGTAGCTTATCACACATTCAACCTGGACAAACAAGAAACTAGACTATAACAGTACTGACATGGGGGATAGCACCTACGTATTTCATGGGGAAGCAAGCAGGGGGAGCCCCTAAAGGTATGGCGTACAGAGGAACTTGCTTAGTAAGTACCTGGGTTAGTACATACTCGTGCATAGTTAGTACTCCTCATACTATCCCCTCCTATACATGCAGTATGCAAATTAGTCCTGATACTAAGTACTGATCTCGTCTTCCCTTTGAGGTAATCACCAAGCACATTCTACTGCCCATGGTAAATGCATGAGAAAAGTCTACATTTACCTGATCCAAGTCCATTCCCCTAGACATGGCATCAGAACACACAAGAACATCTGTCCTTCCAGTATTGAAATCAATGATGGACTTCCCTCTCTGGGACTTGCTAACAAACGATGAATACTCTCCTACAACCAATTCTTGAGTGTGATCGGACAAGTAAGTGCAGAGGAGATGAACTGACTCTTTGGTGTTGGTAAAACAAAGAACCTTTTTCAATTTCCTTTGTGTCAAAAGACGAAGAAGGACGTCTGGTTTGTTCTCTCCTGAGCACTCCACAGCATACTCAACAAGGGTGGGTGGGAGGTGGTACCACGACTTCACTGAAGGGGTGTGATCTGAGGCAGAAAACAGTATTGGATGATAGAGCCTCAAAAGAGCCAGTTTCTCAGGATTCTGTGCGAGAGTGGCTGAGAAAAGGAGCTTCTGAAAGGGATACTTTGATGACAGAATGGAACTTGCAGTTGGAGGCTGGTAAGGGGGACCGGGATGCGTTCCTTGTAGACCTCGGCCATCTTTGTCAGCTTGTGAGTGGGAGCCACAACACACGGTGGATAGCTTGCTGTCCACAGCTGGGGATATCCCCTTCAATCTACCCATCAAGTGCTCCAGTAGATGTGATGTGTCTTGGAAGGCAGGAACTTGGTTGCAGGGTGCGTTTCTTGCTTGTATCACACAATCCATCCAGTCTTGGAAAGTCTGGTCCAGCAGACGGTCCACTTCATCCACAACCAAATACCTCAGACATGACAGACTAAAGTGGGGAGTTCGGTTGATGTGGTCCACTAAACGACCTGGTGTAGTCACCAAGATGTCCACTTTGCTCAATGGTGGAGTACACGCTGGGTCAACAAGTGTTTCTTGCTCCATTGATAGAGAGCACTGACCAGAAGTACGACATACTACGAGTCCAGTATCGCGCGCAACGTCTTCAAAGACCTTACCCACCTGTTCCACGAGGTCTTGCGATGGGACAACCACTACCGAACGCAACACGTGACTGGGGGAAGACGATAATACTGAAACGATGGGCACAACGTACGCTAGCGTTTTACCACTACCTGTGGGTGCAGATACACATACATCCCGCGGCAATGCACCGCCGACTGTACGTAGTAATGGTCCGCAGCTGTCCTCCAGCAAACGTGGAACAACTAGGGACTGGACGGGAAAGAACGATTCTACTCCAATCCTGTGCAGATTTGACACAATTTTGTTTGGAATTGAGAATTCTTCCAAATGAGTTGAATCTGATGCTATATCAACTGACACTGGAACTGGATTGGACAAGAAATCCACTTGAGCAGCCATTTTTCCTTTTAGCAAACCCCGCGGCCCGAGCACACAGCTTGTCAACAGCTGACGGGAAATACCCTCACCTCAAAATGGCCGGCCCTAGTGACCTCGAGATGAAGTCTCTTCGTTTTATTCACTGTCATCCTGGACAGAGAGTGACTCTGACCCAGTTAGTTTATTAAAAGTGATGATGCTGCTCTTCTACGGAACCATTAGGAGTGTGGCTTTACCACACCCACTTGTTCAGTGTAGCCATGTGTGTCCCTAGACACTGTAAAACGTTTTAGAGTCAGTGTCTGTCGTGTGTCTAATGCAAAGTACATGTCACGTGATTGTCTCAATTCTAGATTACGATGCGCAATAAAGGATGCTTGTGCATTGGATGGTGGTTCTCAAGGATCCATTTCCTGGTACTCCAACTTCCCACACACTTAATGTTCTATACTTTTGTCGTTTACATCTGTCCTCTTCCATCTAGTATCACAGTGAGTCTGAGCGGACATGTTGTGTGTACTTTTTATGAAGGAATCCAGTACGACAAGGAGCAGACAAAACGTAACAAAGGTCCATGAACTTTTGTCGTCCCAATTGCCTGTCAATTGAGGGGACAGTGAGCTTGCAGAAAGTCCTTCCATGACCACCACCAGGGAAGGGAGACTCATAGATTACTGAAGCAGTCATGATTAGAGCACAAAGGGTTATGAAGAGCCTTAGCGTGGAAGCTCCGTTTACATGAATTTGATTGTGATTTCCTATTATTTGTGGTTTGGCTGAATGCAATATTTATTGTACACTAAACATTAAAAAATGTTGCCCACGGTAATACTGTAGGTATACAAATGTTAGCAAAAATAATGCATGCTTCTTCAGTTCACAACTTGTGGCAAAGCATCCCTGGTCCCACTTCCAAATGTGTCTCCAAACTTGAACTTCTGACCTGCAACCAAGAAACCAGGTGGTAAATTATCCCTTGGCTTAGTGGTCCAGTCAGGTATTGCAAGTGTGTGTCCACAGAAGCACAAACACTCAGCTGGAAGCAAGACTTGATGACATTTAACCAACACCCATGCATGTACAGTGACTAAGGCATTGAACATTATGGTTATTGCTACTACAGCTCGTTCAACTATCACATGCCACAAAAAGCAAACATTGCACACCTGGAATATGTCCTGTGTAATGTGGTACAAGGCCAGTGGTCTTGGGGTAGATCTTAGATGTTGGCAGGACCTTTTCAGTAACTCTGGACAGGTTAACAGGTTCATTGAGGGAGTGGTTGAGTCGTGTGGCCTCCGCCTTGTGCTCCCTTAGGGCCAGTGTGGTTGTTGTAGGATAACTCTGTCCAAAGTGCTTGCGTGCCTTAGGTATGAACCCAGTGTAGCCTGCCATGTAATACTGTTGTGGATGGCCGTCAGGCATGTAAAAGGGAGAGATGGAATGCTGCTTGGCATAGGCTGGAAGGTATGGCTTGGCCTTGTCGCTGATGGGGGGCATGGGTGTGGTGTTCTGTGCCAATGTCTCATATGGACGAGCATCTGGGTCACCCTGGAGTCTCGACAGGGAGGAGATATCGTTGGTATAATCTTGATACTTCTTCTGTCCCTTCTCAAAGCTCCCAATGGCATTGTGGCATATCTCAGCATAGCGTAATCCAAAGTGGTTGAGTTGCTGTGGAATGTAACCTGTCAGAGAGAGAGAGGGCTAGTGTATACTTCCAACTTAGTGTATACATAAATGCATGGAATGGCGCACCTGTGTAGCCTGGAACCATTTGAGCGGTGTATTTTTGACTGCCCCAGCTTCTGGCACGTGAGTAAACGTCGCTCTTCAAGAAATCTTCCTGGGTCTTGGCTGGCGGAGGATACGTGCTGTATGTATCGCTAAGGACTGGATTACCAGAACTGGGGACTTTAGTGTCCGTAAGAAGACGATGTGTTATGTTCCCAAATGTATCTCCTATTCTGTATTTGAACTGCGGGACGTACCCGCAATACCTGGAATAACGGGAGCGGAATCGAATACTGACCGATACAATCCTGACACACAAAGGAACTGTTGACTAACCCTGGAGTATGATAGGGGTCAGGAGTCATCAGAGTCGATTTCTTTTTCACGGACATCTCTCGCAAGTTCTAGGGATGGATCTGACTGGGTATGGTGGAAGGACACACGCCCAATCAGCTTGTCGCTAGGCAACAAATTAAGCGCCTCTTTGGCGCGAAATACATAAACGGGCGAACACGTAAAATGCCGAGGAGGAAAAAGCCTTTCAGTGGTAAACAGAAGAAGAAGCAACTTAGCCATAAGAGAGAGAGAAAGCAGCGACTACATTGTGGGTGTAATACTGTACCTACCACAGTTGACAATAATTAATTTTATGGTAATTTTATAGCAAAAGGAGAATCTGATGAAAAAAGACCTATATCAGATGATAGTGAGAGTGAAGACGAGAATATAGAGGAAGAGAAGGAGTGTGGAAGTTCTTTAGAAGAAATTGAAGCCGCTTGTATGCGAAAATTTCAATCTGTGGCAATAGAGAGTCTTCACAAGCAACCCAAGTCGTCTCACAGAGTCGGGACTCGCGGCCCTAACAGGTAGCGTACGGCGTATTGTAAACTTTTGCAACCGAAACTAGTCCATGTGTACGTGGTGTGGGCTGTAGTTTGTTGCTTCCAATCATGTGGTGACTCCTGGTACAGATACAATCTACAGTTCCAAGCTCAAAGAGAAGAGGAGATATTAAAGAGAAAGTTCGATGCCAAGACTGTTCCATTAGTCAAGCTTGAAGAAGAATTAAGAGGGAGTTCTGTGGAGGAATTTCATCCAACAGAGATAGATCTTGACATACCCAAAAGACCTCCTTGGCACTTCTCTATGCCTAAGGATGAGCTAGAACACCAAGAAAGGATGTATTTTGACCACTACCTCATGCGCATGCACTCCATCATGAAACAGGAAAGGCTGAGCCACTTTGAGCACAATCTAGAGGTTTGCAGCTTCAAGTCAATGCCTGTCTCATTTACAGATTGTTTTGCTATTTATTGTCATTCATTGTCCTCCATACATGATGCATGTATAGTGTTCTCCCCAGGGTGTTGTGTTCTCCCCAGGGTGTTGTGTTCCCCAGGGTGTTGTGTTCTCCCCAGGGTGTTGTGTTCTCCCCAGGGTGTTTTGTTCTCCCCAGGGTGTTTTGTTCTCCCCAGGGTGTGTGTGTGTGTGTATGTGTGTGTGTGTGCTGCATTGATTGGTATTGTGTGTTCATAATACTGAAACCCACAACACATCTCCTTTCACTGGTCACTAGACGTGGAGACAGCTGTGGAGGGTCCTGGAGAGATCTGATGTTGTGTGTCTCGTTGCTGATATACGCTTTGCTGTAAGTTGATGTGTACTTTTTGACTGTTTCCTTGGTAACCACTCCTCCACTCCCTCCCACCAGCCCATTCATTTCTCCCCAGAGCTCTACAGACACGTGGTAAAGGAGTTGCACAAACAGTTTGTGCTGGTTTTGAACAAAGTGTGTGTGTGTGTGTGTGTGTGTGTGTGTGTGTGTGTGTGTGTGTGTGTGTGTGTGTGCCCCTGTGTGTCCACTTATGTGTCCCTGTATGCCCCCCCCCCCCCCCTGTGTGTCCCTGTATGCCCTCTCCCCCTGTGTCACCATATGTCCGTCCTGGCTGAACACTCAATGTGGTGTCCACAGGTGGACCTGGTACCTCCTGATGTGGTGATAGCTTGGAAGCACTACTTCCAGTCCAAGTACCCTGAGGTCAACGTGGTCTGCTTCACATCGTATCCTAACCCGGATACATCTCTGGATTCACAAGAGAAGGTTCACCTCAAGTTTCAGAAGAAAAGAAAGTTATTAGCTGCAGTGGGTCCTCACCAACTGTTTGAAGCAATCTCATCCTTATATTCTGGGACAGGTGAACTAAAATACTTTCCTGGAAGTACTGGATTGTAGTTGTAGGCAGGGGCGTAGCCAGAAGAATAAGGAGGGGGTTTCTAGAAGCCATGATCATGATCACATGGTGTACAAGAATAGTGGTATCATGGACACACCGTACTATAATAGTCTTTACTTACTGTAACATGTGGTACCAACACTGTGGCCACATACATGCAAGGGAACACCACATCTAAATTTGTAATGGTGGCTTGAAAACTAGTGTGTCAGACAAGCTAGAAATGACTAAAAAGAACACAAAGCATGTATGAATGTAGTAGAACAGCAATTGTTATGTGCTCTTAGTAGATCCACATGTGCAGGTGCATGCTAGGGGGGAGGGGGGGGGTTCCTGGCAACCAGGAAACAATGGAGCTACGCCCCTGGTAGGACAATTGTTGAACAGATCTATAGCAATACTCAAAGCAATAACATGTGAAAGTATTGATGGGGAGTTAAAATGCTCAGTTGGAACTTTCTTTTGCTATTTGGTTAGAGGTGGACTTTTCTGGTTGGAGGGAGCGTCTTAAGCACAATAATGGCTCAGTTGGTACAATGGACATTGCTTCATGTAAACCGGATGTTAAGAGCAGTAGATCAGGTTTGCTTTGCACACACACAAGCATGTACACACACACACATGACATTTCTTCTGTCTTACTCCCTGTAGGTAAGACTGACAGGGGAGTACTCACCATTGGAATGATAGGTATGAACTATGTAGATCCAATGTTGAGTGTCACATGTTTATCATGTGACTTTGTGCAATCAGGCTACCCAAATGCAGGGAAGTCATCGATTATCAATGGTATTCTAAATGAAAAGGTAGTCAGTTGTTTTCACCCCACGCAATGTGTCCGCTCCAGCATCTATGTACCCATCCCTCACTCCCTCTCCAGGTAGTGAGTGTGTCAAGAACCCCTGGACACACCAAACACTTCCAAACCATCCATCTCTCGGACACTCTCGTCCTCTGTGACTGTCCTGGTCTTGTATTCCCAACTGTTGTAGACAGACAACTTGAGGTAAGAACCCTCCTTGAGATTGGTATGCTTTAGTTATGTTTTGCTAGACCACACCCACAATAGATATTGTCAGGGATCTACCCAATCTCTCAAGTCCGTGAGCCGTACACTGTAGTAGGGTACCTAGCCCAACGTGTCCCTCTGATTCATCTGTTGAGACTGAACAACCCAAACCAATCTGTTGAAGAAGGATGCCCTGAGAAGTGGACTGCATGGGATGTCTGTGATGGTTAATGCTCATGTGTTGATGACAGTGTGATGCTTATTGCTCATGTGTTGCTGATAGTGTGATGGTTAATGCTCATGTATTGATGGCAATGTGATAGTTAATGCTCATGTGTCGGCAGTGTGATGGCTAATGTTTATGTGTTGATGGCAATGTGATGGTTAATGCGTGTATTGATGGCATTGGGATGGTTAATGCTCGTGTTGATGGCAGTGTGATGGTTAATGCTCATTTGTTGTTGATAGCAGTGGGATAGTTAATGCTTATGTGTTGATGGCATTGAGTGTGATGGTAAATGTTTGTGTTGATGGCAGTGACACTGAGTGTGATGGTTACAGTAATGTACATGTGTTGATAGCAGTGTGATAGTAAACCTTTGTTTTGGTTGTTCACATGAATACTGGTTGCATGTTTGTCCGTTTGTGCACCTGACCTTCCCCTAGCCTGGGCAGAGAAGAGAGGCTACTACACTGCTAAAGCATCTCACTTGGACGCCTACAGAGCAGGTGTAGTGAACATTATGTCCTGTGCCTGTGACCCATGGTGATACTCAGCTCCCATCCCCCCACACCCCACACACATGCACATACAGCTAACAGCCTCTTGCGCCTGGTTTGTGATGGAAGAATTCAATTTTGTTTGCTTCCAAAAGATTTCTGCAAGGAGAGAGGTATTTGTGCACGTTGTGCTTTTCTTGGGGAAAACATGTTTGTTAACTGAATGAATTTGCACACACACACACACACACACACACACACACACACACACACACACACACACACACACACACACACACACACACACACACACACACACACACACACACACACACACACACACACACACACACACACACACACACAGATAAATGGTCCTGTCATCCTGAAATGATGGAGATTGTGGCTTTACAGAAGAAAGGGCTGGTTATGAAGATGGAATCTTTTAGCTCTCCTTCCTCCTCATCTAGTGAAGATGACAAGGAATCGGGCGACATTTTGCTCGAACACAAATCAAATCCATTCTCAGCTTTGGTTTGATTTAGTGGTTTTGTGGGACTTGGAGGGTATTTCCTCTCTCATTATTATTCTGACATCATAGGTTTTGGGAGTGCTCTGGAACTCCACTGAAGCGCCGTCCGAACAAGAAGCGAGTATCGTTTGTTTCTGATATTTTCAGGGTTATGGCCTATCGAGAAGAAAGTCCGCCTCCTGTACCTCCTGATGAGTGGACTAGAGATCGCTTGAAACAAGGCTTGAATAAACAGGGCTACACGTTCCTTCACAACCTCAGTCGGAAGCTGGACGTAGGCTCCAAATGGCGTGATTTAGCCGCCAATTTGCCAAATCTTACTTATGAAGAACACGAAGTAGAGCGGTTTGGAATGGCAGTAGCCTCGTGAGTCGTCTGTGTACCTGCTATGGTCTGTAGTTGCCGCACGTGGTCCACCTTCCACATAGTCCCAGTGGTAGTCCTGCCTACCTCCTCCTCTTGGACCTCGCCAAACGATGCTATCCTTTGGACAGCTTCATCACAGCTTTGAAGAAAATAGATTGCGAAGAAGGTCTCAAGTTATTGGGCTACACAGGTGTGTGTGTGTGTGTGTGTGTGTGTGTAGTATACAGCAACTATGATTGGGTTCCAGGTAGTCTCGTACCCAGACTGTCACTCGGCCGTCGGGAAGGTCTGGGTATCAGACTAGGTTCCAGGTACCTGCAGAGTATAGGGCTACCAATTGTTGTGCGTCAAGTGGTACTTTACTGTTGGAATGTCAATCCACTATGTGTGTGTGTGTTTGCAGAGAAAGTGAAGGTTGTGAAGCAACCAGAATCCCGACCCATCTCTGTGGGTGAACGGTTGGAACTGGTCTGTGAGGGTAGTGGTGTCCCCAGACCAGAGTACTTGTGGTTTAAAGCTGATATTCATGGTAACCCCTACCCAATGACTGGCCACAAGTCCTCACGACTTGTGTTGGAAGAAGTGAAGAAGGAGGACTCAGGAAGGTACTGCTGTAGAGTGATGAACAAGTACCACCAGGACTTCACCAGGTGGATTGAGGTAGTTGCCAAGGAACCACAGGGACTGAATGGTCAGTTGTAGTCATGTGACAGACATATGATGGTCACACAAGTGTCATGTAATGTCAATCCTTTATCCCAGGTACTGTCCTTCCCAACATACATCCTGAAGGTTAGGTTTGTGTGTGGATGTTGATGATTGTGGCAGATGTGTGGGTGTTGATGGTGATGGACGTGTGAGCGTTGATGATGGTGATGGACGTGTGAGTGTTGATGATGGTGACGGATGTGTGAGTGTTGATGATGGTGACGGATGTGTGAGTGTTGATGATGGTGACGGATGTGTGGGTGTTGATGATAGTGATCAGATGTGTAGGTGTTGATTGTGATCGGTGGGTATTTTGCTAATAGCACCTCTTTTTGTTAGCTTTCCCAGTTGTTGTGGACTTCCCTTGTGAGAAGCGTGTCAACCTTGGGGACCCGCTTGTGATCGTGTGTGACGGTCGGGGGGAGCAACCTCTCCAGTACCAATGGTTTAAGAACAATCAGATACTAACTTTTGGACGCAGACAAGATCTGGTTATTGAGCGGGTTGGGTTGGAGCATGGAGGGGAATACATGTGCAAGGTCTCCAATAGGTTTGGTGACAACCTCTCCAGATCCTGTACAGTCATAAGTACGTGTGTGTGTGTGTGTGTGTGTGTGTGTGTGTGTGTGTGTGTGTGTGTGTGTGTGTGTGTGTGTGCATGTGTGTGAGAGTATATGGCAATTTATATACAGTATATAGGAGGTATGTACGCATTATTATCATACATGTTATGGGTTACTGTATACAGTGTATGTAAGATATGTGTACCTCTGAGTGTGTGTATGTGTGGTTTTGAGCATGACATGATACACAAGTATGGTCTTGAGTTGTTGAAACTGAAAGTAGCATTTTGTGAGGTGTTTGTGATGTCAGAGGTTCTTTTCCTGCAGTTATGAGCCCACCCACTCCTATGATGAGCCCACCCACTCCTATGATGAACCCACCCACTCCTATGATGAACCCACCCACTCCTATGATGAACCCGCCCACTCCTGTTAATGCTATTCCTCAGCAGGAAGTCGTCTATACAAGCCCAATGGGTGTGTTACCATGCATGTGGGTGTGTTGTAAGGTATGTGGGTGTGTTGTAAGGCATGTGGGTGTGTTGTAAGGCATGTGGGTGTGTTGCAAGGCATGTGGGTGTGTTACCATTCATGTGGGTGTGTTGCCATCCATGTGGGTGTGTTACCATACATGTGGGTGTGTTGCTATACATACCGTATGGACCGAAACTTTCGCGGTACTAAACTTTCGCGCTTTTCGCGGATCAGTGGCCATCCGCGAAAAGTATAATCCGCGAAAATCAACATTGTCTTCTTTCTTGTGGAGTCAAAATGGCCGGCGGCACACGGATTGCACAATACCGCGTCAGAGCACCTTTGTTCCATTGACTATTTTCCTTGATCGTGAGCGCACAGCAGCAACTTTCTAAGATTCATTTGTGTTGTCTTGCCATTCCAGACAATTTTCGTTCGTTTTACTACCGCTCTATCGACCCTACGCTACTTCAACAAGAACTCTACACGAGATTCATCGGCTACGGATGGTCAATCGTCGCATCCAATATCCCTTCACTGGAGGACGTTTTACCTGGTTCTACCGCACAGGCAGTATGCGATGAACTCTCAAAAGACAGAAGCAATAAATTAACAATAACTATGTTGCTAATGTCGGCGGACTTCTTCATCAGTTGTCTCAGCGGCCATTTTTATTGAATAAATTATACATAGGAGGCTATGCTGTCCGCGAAATTTTCCTCAAAGTTGGCAACCGCGAAAGTTTAAACCGCGAAAATCCTCAAACTTTTGCAAACGCGAAAGTTTAGTACCGCGAAAGTTTCGGTCCATACGGTACAATTACCTATTCATAATTAATTTGAGCTCAATATTCTCCAATAGACCATCCCTCAATCTCACCCAACTGGGTGGTCGGTCATCCCGATCATCCTATCTACTATGGTGAAGGTGGGTGGAGTTGGTAGCCAGTAATGTGTGTGTGTGTGCGTGTGTGTGTGTGTGTGTGTGTGTGTGTGTGTGTGTGTGTGTGTGTGTGTGTGTGTGGATGCATGCGTGTGTATATGTGTGTGTACCTTATCCTCTCTATGTTCAATCTTTGCAGACACTGAGCCAAGAGTGCCTCCAACAAATGCCAAGTCAAACAACCTTGATTTATATCGGAATGGTTAGTCAATGTATGCTGTTGTGGTGTGAGTGTTGCATCATTTATGTGCTGTTGTGGTGTGAGTGTTGCATCATTTATGTGCTGTTGTGGTGTGAGTGTTGCATCATTTATGTGCTGTTGTGGTGTGAGTGTTGCATCATTTATGTGCTGTTGTGGTGTGAGTGTTGCATCATTTATGTGCTGTTGTGGTGTGAGTGTTGCATCATTTATGTGCTGTTGTGGTGTGAGTGTTGCATCATTTATGTGCTGTTGTGGTGTGAGTGTTGCATCATTTATGTGCGGTTGTGGTGAGAGTGTTGTGTCATTTATGTGCTGTTGTGGTGAGAGTGTTGCGTCATTTATGTGCTGTTGTGGTGTGAGTGTTGCGTTATTTATATGCTGTTGTGGTGTGAGTGTTGCGTCATTTATGTGCTGTTGTGGTGAGAGTGTTGCGTCATTTATGTGCTGTTGTGGTGAGAGTGTTGCGTCATTTATGTGCTGTTGTGGTGAGAGTGTTGCGTCATTTATGTGCTGTTGTGGTGTGAGTGTTGCGTCATTTATGTGCTGTTGTGGTGTGATTGTGGCATCACTCATTGCTTTGCGCAGACTACAGACATGTTGATGCAATGCCTCGACCTCCACCTCATCCTTCTACTCTATTCCCTCATCCTGAACCAGTACCTTATGAGCAAGGTATGTGTACCTATCTTTCCTGTCTCCCACTCCCACCCCACCCCTCCAGCATGCCCCTCCTCCCCACAGGGCCAACTGTGAAATGTACTGACAAGGTAGCCCTCTTGATCGGCAATGTCAAGTACCGTGTTGCCCGTCACAACAACCTCAGCACACCAGAGACAGATGTGCAGGACCTTGCTGTACTCCTCACCAGCCTAGACTTCAAGGTGGGTGTGTCTAGGGCTATTATGTGGGTAGTGGGTGTGTCTAGGGTTGCTATGCGGGGGTAGTGGGTGTGTCTAGGAGACTGGTGTGTTTGTTACTTAAATGTGTAGTGGGTGTGTCTTAAGGATGAGCAGGCCGGATGGGTTGTTCTGTTGGGCTGATGTGTCTTTTATAGAATGGGTGTGTCTTTTAGGAATGGTGTACTACATAGTGAGATTCTTTTGTGGGAGAAAATCTTTGTGAATTTTGTAAATGAGAGGAGATTAATGAATGTCTTCTTTGTATAATGTGAAGGGTTTAAGTGATAGTGCACGATGGCATTTACTGAGTGAGTGAAGTGCTTCCTGCTGTATGGTGGCTGTTTGTTAGTAGAGATGTGCTGTGTGGTGGCTGTTTGTTAGCAGAGATGTGCTGTGTGTGTGTTTTAAGTCGTCTTTGACGTTTACAGTGTGTGAGCTTAATCAACCTCACCAAAGAGGAGATGGACCATGCTATCGCGTACTTTCTCAGCCTTCTTGGTGAGGGAGTGTACGCCTTGTTCTTCTTTGCTGGCCATGGGTTTGAGGTGGACAACAGGCAGTACTTGATGAGTGTTGATGCATCTGCCCACCACAACCCAAAGGAGTGTGTGTGTGTGCAGTCTCTGAAGGACAGCATGCACACAAGTGGATCCAAGCTCAACGTCCTACTCTTGGACATGTGCAGGGACAAGCTGTGAGGGACCATTCTGTCATGTAAAGTATGTGTTATCACCATGTACCCTGTTCCACCAGGACCACACCCATGCCACACCCAGCACACTTTGATGCTGAACGTCGGAACAATCCCCATGGAAACCAGGCTCTTCCATACAACACATACACTGTCATTGGCTATGCTACGTAAGTGTGTGTCCACCATCCACCATTAGCAGTGTGCCCACCATCTACTGTTAGCGGTGTGTGTCCACCATCCACCGTTAGCGGTGTGTCCACCATCCACCATTAGCAGTGTGCCCACCATCTACCGTTAGCGGTGTGCCCACCATCTACCGTTAGCGGTGTGCCCACCATCCACCATTAGCGGTGTGTGCCCACCGTCCACCGTTAGCAGTGTGTCCACCATCCACCTGTAGTGTTCGATTTTAGCTGTGTGTCTGCTACTACAGATCAGAAGCCGGTCTTTCATATGAGCCACGCCCCCAGACCGGGCAGCCGCAAGGAGAACAAAACAGTTTCTTTGTAAGAGCCATCAAAGATGCCCTTCAGATGCAGAAGAACAGCAACTTACAGAACTTGTCAGACTTCCTTGGTCAAGTGCAGAGAAGTAAGTCTGTGACACCTGAGTTATGTCAGTTGAGATGTCATGTGACAGTCACATGATATTCTCTGCACGTGTGTAGATGTTCGTAATTTAAAACCCAAAGCCATTGGGAATGGTCCTTGGCAGCTGCCTCAGGTGGTGTCCAACCTTGGAGAAGATCTCTCCCTCACTGACAAGATAGAGGACTGTCTTGACTATGCCATTGAATCAGAGAGGCTGACCAGACAGCGAATGTGGGAGAAAGCTCTCAGTAAGTGGTTACAGTGAAACTTGCTTAGTACATGCCAGCCTTGAAGGGGACACGAAATTGGTATTTTCCCAGTATTTGGGTTGGTTTATGTACACGAGGTATACACAGGGACAGAATGAGGAGTACCTAGTAGTCTTACTATCCAGGAGTATGTACTTAACCAGGTACTTTCTAAGGAAGCTTCTCTGCATGTGTTTCACAGTGCCCAAAGCAGCAGCCCTTTGCTCAAGGGTAGTGTGTCTTTCTGGCTTGGGCGTGTGTGTGTGTGTGTGTGTGTGTGTGTGTGTGTGTGTGTGTGTGTGTGTGTGTGCATGTGTGCGTGTTTGTGGCTTGTGTGTGTTTGGTGTGTGTGTGTGTGTGTGTGTGTGTGTGGTGTGTGTTTTCACCTGCAGACACATTGTACACCTACAATCTTGATTGTCGTTTGTAGCTATACCAAAGGAATTAATTGTGTCCTCGTCCAATCAAATTGCTCCTTTTCGTCTGAGCTTTGAAGCAGAGCACACCAACGTCCTGATCGTGACAGTGGAGCTCCTGAAAGGCTCACGGTGGTCTGTGCAGATCCACCAGCTTTCACTAGAGCTACGTTCAAGGAGTGGCTATGACAAGACAGTCAACTCTCCAATGACTCCAGTACGTAAGATATATATGTACACATTGGGGGTCACATGACCTCAGCATGTGTCTGCTGAGGGTCACATGGCCTCAGCATGTGTCTGCTGAGGGTCACATGACCCTGGCATATGTGTCTGCTGAGGGTCAGGTGGGCTCAGCATGTGTGTCTGCTGAGTGTCACATGACCTCAGTGTGTGTCTGCTGAGGATCATGTGGGCTCAACTAGTAGCCATTTTTGTTTCCACACTGTATTGCCATTCACCAAGATAGACTACTGCGTATGCTGTAATTTCACGCAACTAAACTTTACCAGTTTTTGTGAATTTACATCTGTAAAAGTTTAAACCCATGAAAATTGGGATTGGCTCTTGACCAATGGCAAAATGGCTGCTGAATGTTAGCAGAAGTGTAGTGTTTTTATTTTATTCTCTTGTGGGATATGTTTTCCCACACCTAGACAAGCTTATACTCGTAACAGACTATAGGTGTGCAAGAAGTCTTTGCACAAGGTGGGCATTTGGAAGACTAGAATGTGAAAATCCACCCCCTGCAAAGAGTCAGCACATGCTGCATATTACACAAATGGACAGTGTTTGCTGGGAATAGTGTGTTGGCTATGCAGAAAGGGAAGCTGCCGTCAGTGACGGCTGCAACTGTGATAAAGAAGGTTGTCGGATGTTCACTAGAAGTGGTTTTGTTTTCCTCTTTTGAAATTTCCTATCATCCTTTGTTATTCGAGTATTTCTCAAATAGAATTGTGTACAATGAGTAGCCATTGAAAGACCACCTTAGGGATTTCTATCCCACAAAGCACTTCCTCCTATCCCTCCCACACTCCCATCCACCTCTTCCACCAACCCTTCCCATCTACCCCTCCTACCTGCTCCCCCCCCAACCCTTCCCATCTACCCCTCCTACCTGCTCCCCCCCAACCCTTCCCATCTACCCCTCCTACCTGCTCCCCCCCCCCCCCCCCCCCCACCCTTCCCATCTATCCCTCCCACTGGTTCTTCCAACCTACCCCTCCCACCTATCCCTCCCATCCACCCTTCCCATTACCTGTTCCCCCCACCTACCCCTCCCATCTATCCCTCCCACCTGCTACTCCCACTCTACTCATCACACCCACACTCACTCTGTCCCTCCCACCTATCCCTCCCATCTGTCCCTCTCACCATGGAGTATCTATGTTCTCACCTTCCCTTCCCACCTACATATCCAACTTGACCATCTCTACCTGCCCCTCCTACCATACAGGACTCGCTGCTGGGAATGACCATTGAGGACACAGTTCAGAAGTACTCACCAAAGGAAAGTGCGCGGAAAGACATAATGTTCTTTAGAATTCCTGATATTCAGAAGATCAGAGTGAGTTTACACACATGCATGCACGTATGCGCACACACACACGCATACACACCACACCGCACAACACACATGCGTGTGCGTGTAAAGTACTATGTGTGCTCTTCTCACTGCAGCCCCCAGTCTTCATGTACTTGACAGTTACTTACAAGTACAATTCACATCACATGACTACTCTGGATGATGCGAGCGAGAAAACGGAAACTGTCAGTGTCGAATTCAGGGATCCACCACTGTATGCCAGCTTGCACGGCTTGTAGATGACAGGCTTAACTAAATTCATGAGTTATGATAATTTTATTCATGTTTGTATTACGTCATCATCCCAGCCCCTTCGCTTCTGATGCGCCCCGTGAAGCTCGCCCCGTCGAGTCCTCAGAACAATTGTCCATAGGGACGAGATAGGACAAGACGTCCGGGAAATATGGAGAATCCGTTGACATGGATGTTAAGTATGAAAAGAAAGAAATTTGTTTTCGACGCCTCCCTTAAGTTGGAACTGGCCAACGTCCCGATAGTCACTGGAATACTCTACTGCAAAGTTAGGCTTTGTGACGGTGGGTTCCAGGCTTTCTCTAGTAGGTAAGTCCTACATATACGATAAAGGTAGCTCTTTGTTTGTTTTTGGTGATCTTCTATGGAATAATCCATTGAAAACCCTCGTCTGAGTCAAAGTGCGTGTCATGATCGAGGATCTCGTACGTCTTTCAACCTTCAGGCTTTGCACACGGGTTAAACCCTAGGCACTCTGTACTGCGGTAGTATAGAGTGCCTATGGTTGAACGATGTTCGCTCAGGCGACCTTTTGTAGTGGCTATTGACACACCATGTGTTCTTAGCTCCATTGTTTTAACATCTATTCAGTGTTGTTATTTCAACCATTGTTGGAGTATCTATACGTATAGACGGACAGTAGCTCCTACTCCTCTGTACATGTGTGTGTCCTCTGTACATGTGTGTGCTCTGTACATGTGTGTGTATTCTGTACATGTGTGTGTTCTGTACATGTGTGTATTCTGTACATTGTGGCTCAAGTATCTGATTATTCTTGGGTGTGGACTGGTTAATCTGTTGAGACACCTGTTGTGGGTTAATAACCTGTTAGGATCAAGTGTCTTCCCTCTAGGAACATCTGGTGTGTGTGTGTGTGTGTGTGTGTGTGTGTGTGTGTGTGTGTGTGTGTGTGTGTATGTGCGTGTGTGTGCGTGCATGTGTGTGTGTGTGTGTGTGTGTGTGTGTGTGTGTGTGTGTGTGTGTGTGTGTGTGTGTGTGTGCTATTTATTGTCCCCTGGTATACATGTCACGAGTTGATACACATGACCAGCTGTTCCTGGACTCTTGAATGAGGGACTGTTTCTGGTAGCATTTGTGTGGCATCCTTCCCTAACTGAATGCAAACCCTGTCCTAAAGCTATGGTGACCTCTTGTGTGTGTGTGCCTACTGTGAAAGAAGGGGTATTGTATGAGATGGTTTCAGTTTTCATTGTCTTGGTCAGTGCACACTCCCCCCCCCCCCCTCCCAGGGAAGAGGTGCTCAACCATCATGTGACTTGGGGCAATGACTTCAGATTCAACTGTAAAATATTTCCTCATCCAACAACAGAGATCCTGGAACCTTGTGATGTCAGAGTGTCTGTTAGGAAGGTGAGAGCATGTGTGGTGAGGGGTGGCAGTGAGAAAAGCATGACAGTAGTGAAGGGTGTCAATGGCGAGTGGTAGCAGTGGTGAGTGGTAGTAGTGGTGAAGGGTGGAAGTGGTGAGGGGTGACAGTGATGAGGGGTGACAATGATGAGTGGTGGAAGTGGAGATGGGGACAGTAATAAGGGGTGGAAGTAGTGAGGGGGATGGTGATGAGGGGTGGAAGTGGTGAGGGGTGGAAGTGGTGAGGGGGGCAGTGATGAGGAGTGGAAGTGGTGAGGGGGGGCAGTGATGAGGGGTGGAAGTGGTGAGGGGGGCAGTGATGAGGGGTGGAAGTGGTGAGGGGGCAGTGATGAGGGGTGGAAGTGGTGAGGGGGGCAGTGATGAGGGGTGGAAGTGGTGAGGGGGGCAGTGATGAGGGGTGGAAGTGGTGAGGGGGACAGTGATGCATTTTGTCACATTCCATGCACACATAAGTTGTGACCTTTGTGGACTCTTCTAAGAAGTGCTGTTTTGTTAAATAGCTGTAAACCATTCCTAATTGGTTCCACTCTGCAATGCTGTTCATACCTGCTGCTGGTGTGATGTGGGCGTACATTGACAAGTTGTCAGTTGTGTATAACATCCTTGTTATCTCTGGCATGTCCTCTCCACAGGAAGCTAAAGGTGGCAAGTCTTGTGTCAAGGTACTTTTCTTAGTCGAGTGATCACACACACACACACACACACACACACACACACACACACACACACACACACACACACACACACACACACACACACACACAGGTACTCCCCCCCCACACCTCCAGCTGGGCTATGTAGATGTGAACCTCTCTGAATATGCTGGAGCTGGAGAGTGCCAGAGACGCTACCTCCTTCAGAGCTACAACGACAACAAGAGACGACCTGACAATTCTATTTTGAAGGTACTGCCTGGGATACCTCTACTGAGGACATCGTCTGTGTTGTGTCTACTGAGGACATTGTCTGTGTTCTGTCTACTGTGGACATTGTCTGTGTTGTGTCTACTGTGGACATCGTCTGTGTTGTGTCTACTGAGGACATTGTCTGTGTTGTGTCTACTGTGGACTTTGTCTGTGTTGTGTCTACTGAGGACTTTGTCTGTGTTGTGTCTATTGAGGACATTGTCTGTGTTGTGTCTACTGTGGACTTTGTCTGTGTTGTGTCTACTGTGGACTTTGTCTGTGTTGTGTCTACTGTGGACTTTGTCTGTGTTGTGTCTACTGTGGACTTTGTCTGTGTTGTGTCTATTGAGGACATTGTCTGTGTTCTGTCTACTGTGGACATTGTCTGTGTTCTGTCTACTGAGGACATTGTCCATGTTTGCTTTGATAGTCTCTTTTGTGTTGTGATCAGTGTGAGTGGGTGTGGTCCCTTTGTGTTGTGATCAGTGGGTAGGTGTGGTCCCTTTGTGTTCTGATCGTTGTGAGTGGGTGTGGTCCTTCATCTCTCTTCCCTCTCTCCCTGACGTCAGGTGACTGTGTCACTAAAGGTGATCTCAGGAGGTCCTGTGTTCAAAGCGTGAGTTGTGACTTCACTCACATCCTGTTCCAACTTGTCATGTGATCTCTGTCACGCCTCCTTCCACCCCCAGGCCTCCTATGCGGCAGCTTCCAAGTCTCTTAGCCAATGATGAGAAAGATGAAGGGATTCAAGAGGATTCAGGCAGGCCAACCAGCATGCTCTCTACTGGATCCGATAGCACTCCACTCACTAGACATCTTAGCATGCCAGGCATGGATGGAACACCTCAGATGTTGCATGGCAGCAGGGGGAGCACCTCTAGTGTGAGGGGAAGTACCTCCAACATCAGGGGAAGTACCTCCAACATTAGGGGAAGTACCTCCAACATTAGGGGAAGTACCTCCAATATACAGAACACTTCTGAGCTGAGAAGAAGTTCTTGTACCAGTGAAGATAAGGGACAAGCTGTGTTGTCCACCGACAGGAGGTGTGACACATGCGGATCTTTGGTGGACCTGCCCCCTCACCAGCCTGTGTCAGACTCACCTAATGGAGCTATACTACCAGTGGGGAGGGTGTGGTCGCCCCAAAGTCGCCCCACCCACCACAAGCATCCCTCAACAACAATCGGCACCTGCTCCAGATGCTCCTCAGCTTATTCTACCATGTCAGACTCAGAAAGACGTATCCTCATAATTCGCTGTGCTCCTGTTTGTTAGGTGCTAGTTTTTGTGTTTGTTCAGCATCTCTCCTGATCTTGCTCAGCATCTCTCCTGATCTTGTTCAGCATCTCTCTTGATCTTGTTCAGCATCTCTCCTGATCTTGTTCAGCATCTCTCCTGATCTTGTTCAGCATCTCTCCTGATCTTGCATGTTCGGTCTTAACCAACCTCCTAGACATCTTCCTAGAAGTTCACCGCACTCTCTCTGGAACAGACTTTATTGCAAGCAGTAGACACAGAGTAAGCATCTGCTCTTTGTAGTCTGTGCCAGCATTCCTTCACGCACTGTAGTTGGGCGTACTCGAGTGGTGTGCACTTGAGCAGTGCGTGCATATGTGTGTGTGTGTGGGGGGGGCTGGTTAGTAATCTCTTTTAAGAGCTAAAAATACATAAAGATAAAAATGTAAGTACTACAGTATATACACTAAATATAAAACTAAAATGCCCCACGAGGCAATAGCCCTCCTAAAATATTAGCGGGTATAATTGTTAGCGGGCACTTAAGTTAGTGAATTTGAGGCTCCTTGCTAATTTCGCTAAAGTTAGTACCTGCTAACATTTGTAGCCTTAAGGTATATCTTAGACTAACATTCTACTGTATGTGTCCTACCAAAAATTCGCGATTGAATTTTCGCAAATGCAGGCTCATTCACGAAATGCGCGAAAATAAAGTCCCGCGATAATTTGCACCTGTATGGTACAACAGCTCACAGGTGAGATCATACCTGTCAGCCTCAACCACTGGAAACATTAAATGTGACTTGGGTAATTCTTCATCAGACTCTTAGCAGGGTGCTGGTCATTGGCTGGTGCCCTAGATGCTATTAGCCTGGATATTACCAAGTTTAGGGTTGGGAATCACTGCTGTTGTGAGTTAGGTGGACACGCCACCACTCTTCAGCTGCAGCCCAGCCCTACCCATCTCGTGGGGCTTGCAACCTCACAGATGGGCAACCCCTGATTGCACGAGGGGCCATCAGGGATGGTGGGGGGCAGCTGGGCCCATATCCAGTGGGTCTCTCCCTCACTGATGTCTGGTGCTCACCCTTAGTTGGGTCCTTATGGGGCCAACAAGAAGGCCACAATAGCCCGCACTGCAGGCTTATTACAAGTACAAATGTGTGTGTGTGTGTGCGTGCGTGCGTGCGTGCGTGCGTGTGTGTGTGTGTGTGTGTGTGTGTGTGTGTGTGTGTGTGTGCGTGTGTGTGTGGTGTGTGTATGCCCACGTGTGTGTATCCCAGCTATCCTGTGTGTGCTCAATATTTATTCCATTATTGTGTGTTTTTCTGTATTCTACAGCTGACCTCAGGTGTCTGGGATCCTCAAAAGCTGAACCCAGAGCTGGTTGTTCAGAAGCTCATCGAAAGGTGTATACTGTACTGTGTGGGCTGTCTTGTGTGTGTGTGTGTGTGTGTGTGTGTGTGTGTGTGTGTGTGTGTGTGTGTGTGTGTGTGTGTGTGTTGATACCAATTGATCCTTGTCCAGTTAGTACTGTTGTGTGGTCTGTTACGTATTGTATGCAAGTCAAATGTGTACTACCTCTCTTAGGGAAGACTTCTCAGCCAAAGTTGATAGCGAAGGTGTGTTTTGTATGTGTGTGTGTGTGTGTGTGTGTGTGTGTGTTTTGTGTATGTGGGGATGTGTGTGTGTGTGTGCGTGTGTGTGCGTGTGTGTACTTCTGTGTGGTAATGACAGGACTGGTTTGTTGTTCTCTCATTAGATGAGAGGCTACGACTTTACGTGGACAAGAGAGGTGTGGCCACAGTCACAGGGCATGGCTTGGAGAGGTAGCCTTTTACCAGTTGACCTGCTAGTGTGTGCACCCCTCACTGTGCACCCCACCCCTCACTGTACTGTGCACCCACCCCTCACTGTACTGTGCACCCACCCCTCACTGTACTGTGCACCCCTCACTGTACTGTGTACCCCTCACTGTGCACCCCACCCCTCACTGTACTGTGCACCCACCCCTCACTGTACTGTGCACCCCTCACTGTACTGTGTACCCCTCACTGTGCACCCCACCCCTCACTGTACTGTGCACCCACCCCTCACTGTACTGTGCACCCACCCCTCACTGTACTGTGCACCCCTCACTGTACTGTGTACCCCTCACTGTGCACCCCACCCCTCACTGTACTGTGCACCCACCCCTCACTGTACTGTGCACCCACCCCTCACTGTACTGTGCACCCCTCACTGTACTGTGTACCCCTCACTGTGCACCCCACCCCTCACTGTACTGTGCACCCACCCCTCACTGTACTGTGTACCCACCCCTCACTGTACTGTGTACCCCTCACTGTACTGTGTACCCACCCCTCACTGTACTGTGTACCCCTCACTGTACTGTGTACCCACCCCTCACTGTACTGTGTACCCACCCCTCACTGTACTGTGTACCCCACCCCTCACTGTACTGTGCACTCCTCACTGTACTGTGTACCCCTCACTGTACTGTGCACTCCTCACTGTACTGTGTACCCCTCACTGTACTGTGCACCCACCCCTCACTGTACTGTGTACCCCTCACTGTACTGTGTACCCACCCCTCACTGTACTGTGTACCCCTCACTGTACTGTGTACCCACCCCTCACTGTACTGTGTACCCACCCCTCACTGTACTGTGTACCCCACCCCTCACTGTACTGTGCACTCCTCACTGTACTGTGTACCCCTCACTGTACTGTGCACTCCTCACTGTACTGTGTACCCCTCACTGTACTGTGTACCCCTCACTGTACTGTGTACCCCTCACTGTACTGTGTACCCCTCACTGTACTGTGTACCCTTCACTGTACTGTGCACTCCTCACTGTACTGTGCACCCCACCCCTCACTGTACTGTGCACCCCACCCCTCACTGTACTGTGTACCCCTCACTGTACTGTGTACCCTTCACTGTACTGTGCACTCCTCACTGTACTGTGCACCCCACCCCTCACTGTACTGTGCACCCCACCCCTCACTGTACTGTGTACCCCACCCCTCACTGTACTGTGCACTCCTCACTGTACTGTGCACTCCTCACTGTACTGTGCACCCCACCCCTCACTGTACTGTGCACCCCACCCCTCACTGTACTGTGCACCCCACCCCTCACTGTACTGTGTACCCCTCACTGTACTGTGCACTCCTCACTGTACTGTGCACTCCTCACTCTACCGTGCACCCCACCCCTCACTGTACTGTGCACCCCACCCCTCACTGTACTGTGCACCCCACCCCTCACTGTACTGTGTACCCCTCACTGTACTGTGCACTCCTCACTGTACTGTGCACTCCTCACTCTACCGTGCACCCCACCCCTCACTGTACTGTGCACCCAACCCCTCA
>CAUJGJ010000083.1:4456800-4485800 GCA_963170055.1 Halisarca cf. caerulea
CGAGCTTGCCAAATACTAGAGCACTTGGTGGTGTGTTTGTTGGTGTGTTTGGTGGTGTATTTGGTGGTGTATTTGGGGGTGTGTTTGGTGGTGTGTTTGGTGGTGTGTTTGGTGGTGTGTTTGGTGGTGTGTTTGGAGGAGTGTTTGGGGGAGTGTTTGATGGAGTGTTTGGGGGAGTGTTGGTGTTGTTTGGTGGAGTGTTTGGTGATAACAAGATGTGATGTTCCCTTCAGCTTGGAACTTTGGTCTGGGTCTTGTCTCAGGATGTGTTACAACTGCCCTGTGCTATCCTGTGGACTGTCTCAGGACGCGGCTGGTGGGACAAGGTGAGCCTAAGGTATGGTGCAAATCTACTGATGCCATTTGACTCAGTTGTATGTTGAGTACCCATCTTGCACAGGTCTACAGGGGGATAACCCATGCTATTAAGTGTATGTTTGAAGAAGGCGGAGTCCGTACATTCTACAAAGGTTGACTTCCTATCTCATGTGTACATGCGTACATATATCACGTCCCTGTCACTGGTCTCCCCCAGGGTTCCTACCCACCATACTTCAGATTGGGCCAATGACAGCTCTACAGTTTGGGCTCTACCACTCGTTGAAAATGGCTACCCCACCTAAAGTACGAGGCTAAGTCTTATTAGTCTTGCTGGTTTCAAGTCTTCTGTTAAATCTCATCAGTACAGGGAGATGTCAGCTGTTAAGTTGTCTTGTGGAGCAGTTGCCGGGGTAACCAGTAAAGTGATTGTCCTGCCTTTTGATCTTGTCAAGAAAAGGCTCCAAGTGAGGATTTTGTGTGTGTGTGTGTGTGTGTGTGTGTGTGCACGTGTGTGGGTGGGTGTGGGTATGCACATGTGTGTGTGTGTGTGTGTGTGTGTGTGTGTGTGTGTGTGTGTGTGTGTGTGTGTGTGTGTGTGTGTGTGCATGTGTGTGTGTGTGTGTGTGTGTGCACACCTATGTTGTGTGGGTGTGTGGGTGTGGGTGTGGGTGTGTGCAGGTAATGGTCGTTGGTGAAATCTTGCCACGTGTTTTTGTGTGTGTGAAAGTCCCTTCTCTGAAGGTTCAAGGATTTGAAGCTGCTCGAGGGAAGTTTGGTCGTGTAAGGCTGTACAGTGGAGCTCTGCACTGCGTGGCTACAGTCTTGACTGAAGAGGGTCCAAGAGCATTTTACAAGGGGTCCATCCCAGCACTTACCAAGGTTAGTGATTGTGTCACATGGTGGTCATGTGTTGATCATATGAGTCTATTTTACCCTCCTCACAGGCTTCTCTTAGTGTTTCAGTTAGCTTCTGCACGTATGAGAAGGTGCTAAAGCTACTGTCCACATGAAACATGTTTCTGCGTGAACTTCTGTTGCTGCCAAGTGACTGCTGAGGAGCAAAGAGGGAATTATAGTTTCATATGCAGTATCGTGTTTTATTGTGTCATGTCACATACATGAATGGTATACTGTAGTCGGGTTTCATGGTGTTCTAGCACTGTTTCCATGGTGATCTAGTGCTGTTTCCATGGTGATCTAGTGCTGTTTTGTGCAAAACATTGTCTGTTTGTATATTCTCAGTGAATTCCCATCAAATCTTTTGTACTTGTTCTATGTTCTGTTTATTGTGGCCATTTAATATTACAGCACTCAGTGTCGTCATCACTAACCAATCCTGGGTCTACTAATTCCGTAGGAGATTCTAGCACAGTAGAAACTCCTATATCAATTTTAGATTATCATTGCTGTGTCAACTGTACTGATGACACTAGAGTGAAGCACCCACCCACCCTCCCTCCCTCCCCACACGCGACCCGGAACACCCTGCGACCCACACACGCGCCCCGGAATACCCTGCGACCCACACACGCGCCCCGGAACACCCTGCGACCCACACACGCGCCCCGAAACACCCTCCGACCCACACACGCGCCCCAAAACACCCTGCGACCCACACACGCGCCCCGGAACACCCTGCGACCCACACACGCGCCCCGGAACACCCTGCGACCCACACACGCGCCCCGGAACACCCTGCGACCCACACACGCACCCCGGAACACCCTGCGACCCACACACACGCCCCGGAACACCCTGCGACCCACACACGCGCCCCGAAACACCCTGCAACCCACACACACGCCCCGGAACACCCTGCGACCCACACACACGCCCCGGAACACCCTGCGACCCACACACGCGCCCCGAAACACCCTGCGACCCACACACGTGCCCCGAAACACCCTGCGACCCACACACGTGCCTGGAACATCCTGCGACCCACACACACACCCCGGAACACCCTGCGACCCACACACACGCCCCGGAACACCCTGCGACCCACACACACGCCCCGGAACACCCTGCGACCCACACACGCCCCGGAACACCCTGCGACCCACACACGTGCCCCGGAACACCCTGCGACCCACACACGCGCCCCGGAACACCCTGCGACCCACACACGCGCCCCACAACACCCTGCGACCCACACACGCGCCCCGGAACACCCTGCGACCCACACATGCGCCCTGGAATACCCTGCGACCCACACACGTGCCCTGGAACACCCTGCGACCCACACAACTACACCATCAGAAGTTCTACTATAACCTCTTCATAAGAAATCACTTATAAATTCTTAATAATACAATGTTTTATGTGCATGTCCATGGCCATAATGTGTGTGTGTGGGTGAAAATCTTTAATGTCATAGACCAAACTTCCAAATATAGAAATTCTACATACATTGAATGTATCACAAATGATAATTATTTTTAATAATGAAAAACTACAATACAAAATACAATTCAATATAATCACAAATGGAGAATATTGGCTTTGATTTCTTCTTTAAAACACTACAAGTATTAAAATTGTCCTCATAAATCTCTCATCGTTACCTGTGTATACCGCACATGCACCCCCAACAAACACATGCACACATGTACCCCCAGCAAACACATGCACACATGTACCCCCAACACACACATGCACACATATGCACACACACACCCCCAACAAACACATGTACACACATGCACACGTGCATCTCCAACACACACATGTACACACATCAGTGCTGCCAACCTCCAGCTTTCAATTTCTGTACAGACTTCCGTACAGATTTTGGCATGTATTTCCATACAACTATGCTAGGGTGATTAATTTATTCAAAATTTCATGATTGACAATAGATTGCCGACATGTGATGATTTGAGAATCAATGAATGAATGAAGTAAACAGTGCCCAGCCCACATAGGTCTATATAGTCTACAGTGCCTCCATCCTGTTACATTTCACATCAGTATCGATATGGATCATACAATATCCGCATTCTTCAGGGTTCATCCATGGAGCATCACAATGCAACAATGTTGCTTAAATAAAAAAGTATAAAGGAAAAACAAGCAGAAGTGGCTATTGTTAGGCTAAGTGTAACTGAAAGTAGCTCAAACGAAGGTGGTAGTAGGCTCAAGTGTCTCTCTTAGGGCCGGGTGAATACGTTGCCGCCGCGACCAACTTTATTTGAACGTATGCTTGTACGGAAGGAATTGTTCTTCAAATCAGACGTTTTACATTTCTTTAGAACACAGGCTTTTCACTGCAGTCACTATCCAGCTCAGAAACTGAATCGATACCAATTTCGATCTCAGATATAGCGAGAAATCTACACTATTAAAATTGTTTCACTCTAGATCTTAAGCGTAGAGGTATATAGCCATTTTCTGTCCCCCAGAGATGGTCATCAATTTCCGTAACTATCCAATCTGCATCCGTAGTCCGTATTCCCAAGCCCATTTCCGGGAAAATACGGATAAATCCGGAGGGTTGGTAGCACTGACACATGCACCCCTAACAAACACATGCACGCATAAACACTCACACACACATGGTACATATGTACATCCACCCCCCCACACACATTCGCCCACTCCTGATCCCACTCCTCATGCCTACTTCTCACCCCACCCCCACTCCTGATCCTACTCCTCACCCCATCCCCACTCCTGATCCCACTCCTCATGCCTACTCCTTACCCCACCCCCACTCCTGATCCTACTCCTTACCCCACCCCCACTCTTGATCCCACTCCTCACCCCATCCCTACTCAGGATAGACTTACACTTAAGAGCTGTAGACAGTGCTGCAGGAGAACATGAAACGGAGAGTCCTCACTCCTCTCGTCACTATGTACAAGAGACAGGGGGACCACCATATAGTCATATGACACATTGTACAATGTCACATTACATCATACATCACATGACAAATCATGTGACACATACAGAAAGTCATGTGACACATCATAAGCTACACAGAACCATACTAACTCAGACATTGTCTGCTCAATCTTCTGACAGCATTCCGATAGAGTTTGGAGTCTGCTTGATTCTGGACACAAAGGGAGAGGTATTGAAAGGACTACCAGATACGTAACTCAATGTAATGTAGCCACCTTCTGATTTCTCTGCCTCTGATCGTGCTTCTATGGTAACAGCAAGCTCTTCCTGCACAGTGTCAAGCTTTCCTGACGTCTCCTCAAGTTCTGACAAGAGAGAGTCAATATCTTTGGCAAGGTCTGTCTCCTTAGCCAGCAAGGCCTTTAGCTCTTCATTCAGTCTCCCAGCTTCCTTGTAATTCCGAGCTGAAGGGAGAACAGGAGGGAACACATATAAGCAAAAGAGGGAGTACATAGACGGGAGGGGGGTGGTTTACAAGGAGAGGGAGTGGGGGATAACACACAAGGGTAGAGAGAGAGAGAGAACACAATGGGGAGACAAGGCCAAAGGGGAGAGATGAGAGGAGAGACCAGCAAACCTGTTATAGCAGCTTTCTTGGCATCCTCCAGCTGTGGCCGTGATGTACGCACATCAGACAACTGCCCTCTTGTCTCTGTCAGCTTCGCCTGACCTTTTACAACCTTTAGACAAAGAACAGCAGCTCACAGACCCAGGAGGACTACCACAGACCCAGGCTGGGTACTATACAGGTGAGCCTCATATAACAAACTCTCCTAATAGTGGAAACCTCTCTATAACAGACTGCTTTTGGGGGTCCAAACAAATTATGTGCATAAGAAAACCTCTGAATAGTGGAAACCTCTGCATAACATACTGTACTTCACTTCCCAAAGTGTCCGCTATAGAGAGGTCCACTGCAGTACAAACACGCACCTCGTCTGCCAACTCTTGCACAAGACTTGTCTTAGACGCTTCATCCTCAAGTAGACTGCAGACAGCAAAGTAAATGACAGAGCAACTCAACATTACAAAATGAAAAGTACAATAGAACTACTCCACCAAGTCCCACCCACTCACTCCACCAAGTACCTCTCCGCTCACCTCACCAAGCACCTCCCCACTCACTCCACCAAGTACCTCTCTGCTCACCCCACCAAGTACCTCTCCGCTCACCCCACCAAGCCCCTCTCCACTCACCCCACCAAGCACCTCTCCACTCACTCCACCAAGCACCTCTCCACTCACCCCACCAAGCACCTCTCCGCTCACCCCACCAAGCACCTCTCCACTCACCTCACCAAGCAACTCTCCACTCACTCCACCAAGCCCCTCTCCGCTCACTCCACCAAGCACCTCTCCGCTCACCTCACCAAGCCCCTCTCCGCTCACTCCACTAAGCACCTCTCTATTCACCCCACCAAGCACCTCTCCGCTCACCCCACCAAGCACCTCTCCACTCACTCCACCAAGCCCCTCTCCGCTCACTCCACTAAGCACCTCTCTATTCACCCCACCAAGCACCTCTCCGCTCACCCCACCAAGCACCTCTCCATTCACCCCACCAAGCCCCTCTCCACTCACCCCACCAAGCACCTCTCCATTCACCCCACCAAGCACCTCTCCATTCACCCCACCAAGTACCTCTCCGCTCACTCCACCAAGCACCTCTCCGCTCACTCCACCTAGCACCTCTCCATTCACCCCACCAAGCACCTCTCCGCTCACTCCACCAAGCACCTCTCCACTCACTCCACCAAGCACCTCTCCACTCACTCCACCAAGCACCTCTCCGCTCACTCCACCTAGCACCTCTCCACTCACTCCACCAAGCTCCTCTCCATTCACCCCACCAAGCACCTCTCCGCTCACCTCACCAAGCACCTCTCCACTCACTCCACCAAGCACTTCTCCATTCACCCCACCAAGCACCTCTCCATTGTAGTCCCACCCCTCCCCCCACTGAAGCCACTCCCCCCTCCTATGCACTGTAGCCCCTCCCCCTCCCACCCGCTGTAGCCCCTCCCCTGCACGCACCGTTGCAGCTCTTCTGATGGTGAAAATGATGGAAGAAAGTTGTCTTTAAATGAAGAAATGTGTTCAATCTCCATGGCAACAGAATCCAGTCTTGACTTGTGCATGTTTACTTGACTTACAAGCGTTTCCATGACAACTGAAAATCTAAGAATGTAAAGCTGTTCCCATGGCAACTTGACAAAAACAAGAGTAGAAAGTATAAACATACTCTTTAGCACTACGACTATAGGTTTCCGTGGAAACCTCCATTTCCTTCTCCATTCTCTCCAGGGTTGACTAAGACAATGAAACATTCAATTCACAATAGAAAGTAAGAAAAACAAAACTACCATTTACCCAAACAAAAAACAAACCTGTTCCATTTCAAGCTGTTGTTGTTGCTTAGCAACATCATTCTTCTGCTCATCCATTTTCCTCTGATCCTTGGCAAAGGAGCGCTGAGCTTCTGATATGCCTCTCTCCTGTTTCTTGATCTCAATGGAAAGAGCTGTCCTCTGCTCTCTTAAAGCCTTCAATCTCCTCTCGAGTTCTGCTATCTCCTCCTACGACAGACAGCATCACACCATAACCACTGTTACTCTGACTGCAATATCAACTTCTGACAACAAATAATGATTGTGTGTGTGTGTGTGTGTGTGTGTGTGTGTGTGTGTGTGTGTGTGTGTGTGTGTGTGTGTGTGTGTGTGTGTGTGTGTGTGTGTGTGTGTGTGTGTGTGTGTGTGTGTGTGTGTGCATACTAACAATACAACTTGTTGGACTATTGTTGAACATGTCTATGGTGTTATCACACTTGATACTCAACAGTTCTAATCACAAATTATTCAACTGTAGAATTTGTCACCCTTCACTGGCTTCAGCAGGTTCAAAAATGATCTTCACTAAAAAACATTAGTTATTGGCTAAAGCTAATGGCCAATCCACTGGTCACAACAACTTCCACATACTGTATACCCCCTAATTTATCGGACATTCTAATTTGCCAGACGCGTTAAAAACACAGATAAACAATTATTTTTCATGCTCTTTAGTAACCGGACAGGGCAAAGTGGCACCACATATTTAGTTCTATTTTGTATGCACATTGCCTCCGTTGTTATACTCTCACGAATGGTAACTTGTACTACCAAGCTTGTAGGACACTGTTCAGTATCCGTGTGATACTTCATTGAGGGATGGGTGAAGCAGATCTCGTGTAGTGTACAGCTGCGTGCATAGCTACCATGTTTATCAATGTTCCTCGGTTCCTGAGGCCAGAGAAGAGCTGGAAGAACAATGCGAAGTGGGTAACCGCAAAGATAGGCAAGCATTTACGTTCATTTTGTCAGCCATAATTATCTGGCCGGCAGATTCACTGGGTATTTATCAAGCTCTTAAATGCGATCACTGTGAAAAATACTCACTAATCCTTGTCCGATAAATTAGGGCATATACGGTATTTGTGTGCATACTCCCAGCACACATGCACCCAAAGCACCCTCACTCCCAGCAAACATGCACCAAAAGCACCCTCACTCCCAGCACACACATGCACCCAAAGCACCCTCACTCCCAGCACACACACCCAAAGCACCCTCACTCCCAGCAAACATGCACCCAAAGCACCCTCACTCCCAGCACACATGCACCCAAAGCACCCTCACTCCCAGCACACACATGCACCCAAAGAACCCTCGCTCCCAGCACACACACCCAAAGCACCCTCACTCCCAGCACACACACCCAAAGCACCCTCACTTCCAGCACACACACACACACACCAAAGCACCCTCACTTCCCCCACACACACCTAAAGCACCCTCACTTCCAGCACACACACCCAAAGCACCCTCACTCCCAGAACATACACCCAAAGCACCCTCACTCCCAGCACACACACCCAAAGCACCCTCACTCCCAGAACATACACCCAAAGCACCCTCACTCCCAGCACACACACCCAAAGCACCCTCACTCCCAGCACACACCCCCAAAGCACCCTCACTCCCAGCACACACCCCCAAAGCACCCTCACTCCCAGAACACACATGCCACGCACCCTCACTCCCAGAACACACATGCCACGCACCCTCACTCCCAGCACACACATGCCAAGCACTCTCACTCCCAGCACACACATGCCAAGCACCCTCACTCCCAGCACACACATGCCAAGCACCCTCACTCCCAGCACACACACCCAAAGCACCCTCACTCCCAGAACACACATGCCACGCACCCTCACTCCCAGCACACACATGCCCAGCACTCTCACTCCCAGCACACACATGCCAAGCACTCTCACTCCCAGCACACACATGCCAAGCACTCTCACTCCCAGCACACACATGCCAAGCACTCTCACTCCCAGCACACATTCAACAAATACATGCCTCAACTGTTTCCATCTCAGCTGTCAGCTCATCTTTCTTTGTCTGGAACTCCTGACACTTGTCTTGGATCATCTCCTTCAGCTCCTCTTCAGCCATCATTACTTCTTTACTCTGCTTAGCAACCTCCCTAGCAACCGCAATAGTTCCATGACATTAAATAATGTACTAATATTAATATCTCTTGCGTACTTCTCTTGTTCTTTTACTTTCTCCTTAAATTTCTTCAAGTTCTCATTTTCCCTTCATCACAAAAAGATCAGGAATTGGTATGACATCTTTGTGTGTGTGTGTGTGCGTGTGTGTACCACCTCTTGTGTAGACCAACTTCATCGCAAAAGGAAAATGAAGATTAAATACCGGATACGTATCAAGCTGGTATTTGCTTATTTTTATTGTTTGGTTGTTTGTTTATTTGTTTGCATATTCATGTAAGTCACTCCAGTACCCCACAACAGCTGGTAACGCCAAGTGGACCCCACAACAGCTGGTAAGGCCGAGTGGACCTCACAACAGCTGGTAAGGCCGAGTGGACCTCACAACAGCTGGTAAGGCCGAGTGGACCTCACAACAGCTGGTAAGGCCGAGTGGACCCCACAACAGCTGGTAAGGCCAAGTGGACCTCACAACAGCTGGTAAGGCCGAGTGGACCTCACAACAGCTGGTAAGGCCAAGTGGACCTCACAACAGCTGGTAAGGCCGAGTGGACCTCACAACAGCTGGTAAGGCCGAGTGGACCTCACAACAGCTGGTAAGGCCGAGTGGACCTCACAACAGCTGGTAAGGCCGAGTGGACCTCACAGCAGCTGGTAAGGCTGAGTTGACCTCACAGCAGTTGGTAGGTATGACTGGATCATACAGTTCAAGTGAGAGAATGCAGTAACAGTGAAAGATGCTTACAAATCCATGAAGTCTTGATGCTTGCCTTCTAAAGTAGCCATCACATTGGCCAATTCCTCCTGGACAGACAGCCAAAGATCAACCAGTCACAGTTCTACCAACCATTGACACACCTACTGACACACCCAGTCATACTCACACAGCATCACTCACCCTATATTGAGTCACGCCCTCCATAACTGCTGTTCTGTCCGTCAATTCTTTTTGAAGTGCTTCAGTGAACTTGTCTTCTATTGAAGGAAGGACCTGACCAGAGAGTGCAGCACAACATACGTATGTGGTCTGTACAGGCTAAGATGGTGTGCTGTGAAGTGGGTGTGGTCTGTCAGGCTAAGATGGTGTGCTGTGAAGTGGGTGTGGTCTATATAGGCTAAGATGGTGTGCTGTGAAGTGGGTGTGGTCTGTCAGGCTAAGATATTGTGTTGTGAAGTGGGTGTGGTCTGTCAGGCTAAGATGGTGTGTTGTAAAGTGGGTGTGGTCCATACAGGCTAAGATGTTGAAGTGCGCTTGATGTGGGCATTACTCGTACCTGAAGTAGATCATCCACAACTGGGTGAGAAGTTGACAAGATCATTTTCTCTTCTTCAATTTGCTCTCTAAGTTCCTCTGCTCTGGAGTAATTCTCTTCACAAAGAGCAACTGCTTCTTCTTCTTTCAACCTTCTCTGCTCAGTGAGGGCCTACACAACACACATGAACAATAGTCACGAGAGCCATACCCCAAACCACCTGTTCTTTACATGCTCAAGTACTGTACATACAAATAGCAGACAATTTGCAGTATGGTTCACTACACTACTGTACTGCCACACAATGGATGGGAGATATTGGGACAGTGGATGGGGAGGTGTTGGGACAGTGGATGGGGAGGTGTTGGGACAGTGGATGGGGAGGTGTTGGGACAGTGGACGGGGAGGTGTTAGGACAGTGGACGGGGAGGTGTTAGGACAGTGGACGGGGAGGTGTTGGGACAGTGGATGGGGAGGTGTTAGGACAGTGGATAGGGAAGTGTTGGGGCAGTGGATGGGGAGGTGTTAGGACAGTGGATGGGGAGGTGTTGGGGCAGTGGATGGGGAGGTGTTGGGACAGTGGATGGGGAGGTGTTGGGACAGTGGATGGGGAGGTGTTGGGGCAGTGGATGGGGAGGTGTTGGGACAGTGGATGGGGAGGTGTTGGGGCAGTGGATGGGGAGGTGTTAGGACAGTGGATGGGGAGGTGTTAGGACAGTGGATGGGGAGGTGTTGGGACAGTGGATGGGGAGATGTTGGGGCAGTGGATGGGGAGGTGTTAGGACAGTGGATGGGGAGGTGTTGGGGCAGTGGATGGGGAGGTGTTGGGACAGTGGATGGGGAGGTGTTGGGACAGTGGATGGGGAGGTGTTGGGACAGTGGATGGGGAGGTGTTGGGACAGTGGATGGGGAGGTGTTGGGACAGTGGATGGGGAGGTGTTAGGACAGTGGATGGGGAGGTGTTAGGACAGTGGATGGGGAGGTGTTGGGACAGTGGATGGGGAGATGTTGGGGCAGTGGATGGGGAGGTGTTAGGACAGTGGATGGGGAGGTGTTGGGGCAGTGGATGGGGAGGTGTTGGGACAGTGGATGGGGAGGTGTTGGGGCAGTGGATGTGGAAGTTAACCTGTATTCTGAGTTGGGCTCTCGAGAGGAGTTCTTGGAACTGATGAGTGCTCTCTCCTCTCCTCTCAGCCATGGAGTGGCTGCATGTGGTATACAGAAATGAACACGAGCAAATGAGATGAACAAAAAAAGACTAACTTTATCTCTGATATTCTCTTGCTATTTGTTGTAAGCAAATTGTTTGTTCTTTCTGAGTAGATAGAGATCAAAAAGGGCAGACAAAAATATGTATGTAAAAACACATATGTATGTATGCACGAGCGTACTTACGTACATGCAGCTGGGTGTACACAAATATCCTTAATTAAATACACACACACACACACACACACACACACACACACACACACACACACACACACACACACACACACACACACACACACACACACACACACACACACACACACACACACACACACACACACCTTGCCACACCTGAGGTGTATCCTGACTGCTCTTACTGCCATTAAGCTCCTGTTTTGCTTCCTCTTCAATAGTCCTATCATTTGATCTTTGATTCTGTTCACTTGCTGGAGGCGTGTCTGGTGGGGATGCCCCAGCTGGTGGGTAAGTGTGTGCAGATGTTTTCACTTCACCTTCTTTGGTATCAGGAGTCGTCTCCTCGTTCTCAGTGCAAAGGGAGTCATCAGTGCTAATAGCTTGCTCATTAACTTTTGCAGGTTGCTCAATCACTTTGTTGCATTGTGCAATGCGTATGTCCCCATCATGCTGCTGATTATCCTTAGTAGCTGCTTGAGATTGCTCAACACTTTCATGAGATTTCTCAATACCCGTGACTAATGCAGCCTTCTCCTCCAAACCAGTGTACAAGGTACTGTCCTGTGTTGGTTGATCCACCAATTCACTCCTACCACCTCTACTGTCACCTGGTGTGACATGATGACTGGTCAAAACCCCTTCACTGCACAAGGTACAATTAAGAGGTTAAAGAAACAGAGAACCCCAGAGCATTCCCAAACACTAACCTTGAACCACCTGGGCCAGAGAGTCTGGGACCTTGTGGGGCAGGGTGAGTGGAACCTTGTGGGGTGGAGAGCCCAGCACCCTGTGGTGTGGAGACACCAGGATCCTGTGGGGTGGAGAGCCCAGGACGAATAGCCTTTGATTTCTTCTTTCGTGTTCCTTTCTTAGCTGGTTCAACAGCAGATGAGGAAGCCTGTGTAGTGGTCTGGACAACAGATGAGGAAGCCTGTGTAGTGGTCTGGACAACAGACAAGGAACCCTGTGTAGTGGTCTGGATAGCAGATAAGGAAGCCTGTGTAGTGGTCTGGATAGCAGATGAGGACGCCTGTGCAGTGGTCTGGATAGCAGATGAGGACGCCTGTGTAGTGGTCTGGATAGCAGATGAGGACACCTGTGTAGTGGTCTGGACAACCAAGGATGGGTTGACTGCCTGAGTTTGTACTGAAGCAGGCAGTTTGGTGGAGGTTTGCATGGAAAGAGTCTGTGCGACTGGTAAGGTGGGAGTGGTCATGTTGTCAAATCCCTCAGTGGGTGTGTCCTGGGAGGTGTGTGTTATGAAACCAAATCCCTCAGTGGGTGTGTCCTGGAAGGTGTGTGTTACGAAACCAAATCCTTCAGTGGGTGTGTCCTGAGAGGTGTGTGTTACAAAATCAAATCCCTTTTCTTCAACAAGATGCTTGGTCCCAGCTGGATGTTCAGATCCTTCTGCAGCAGGTCTGCTAGTGATGCCAGCTGATGAGGAAAGCTCTTGGCTGGGCAATGGTTGACTAATGAACGAAAAGCTACTGGACTCGGTAAATTCATCTTCTGCAATCAGAAATATACCCAGAGGGTGCTGTGATAGATTGAAGTAACCATGGCAACTACACTTAGTATACCTGGTGTTGTAGTGCCTGCCAAATTGAGCCCTGAGAACAATGACATTCCAGATGGAGGTCCGCCAGATGGAGGCCCGCCAGATGGAGGCCCGCCAGATGGAGGTCCGCCAGATGGAGGTCCGCCAGATGGAGGTCCGCCAGATGGAGGTCCGCCAGATGGAGGTCCGCCAGATGGAGGCCCGCCAGATCGAGGTTCGTCAGATGGAGGTCCGCCAGATCTGCTCTCTGTCACGGGACTGCTCAATGCTGAGCGTCCCACCTATCAGTGCGAGAGGGAATCACTGAACTTTAACTCTATACCACTTAATCACACGTCCTTAGTAAACAGATGTTGGTGTCGCTTTTGTAAGTATCTACCAGCCACTCCGGAAGCGGTTAAACTCACCGAAACACTGCTAGGAGTGGCTGAGGAATAAACATTAGTGGCTTTTTCAGAACTACTACTTGCAGGAGTACCCCCTGGAGACGGGGATTTCTCGTCTTGTCGCTTGAATTTGTTGAAAAATCTATTCATCTCATCGCCATCTTGTCACACGATTGTCAGATGGTTACATCCTCTTGCTGGGGTAATCCCCATGCAATTATTGGCCTGACGCGTCTCTACTGCCAGATTGCGACTCTGTACGCGCAGGTGTTGAAACCAGCAAGCTAGAGGGGCTATACCCCCCCCCCCCCCATTATTTTTTATTCTAGTCAATGTTTACCTGATCATGTATTAATCAACTTATTATACTGCACATGAATTGTACAGAAACTGTAGAAATTGAATAAGCCCTCCGGGCCCCCAAAGTACAAATCACTTCTACGCCAATAACAGCAGAACCCCTCCCTCCCCACACACACACATAAAATAACCCAAGCAGCAGGTCCACAAAATCCTGGCTCTCTGCCAAAGTGGCTGTCGGACACATCTCATTGAGTTTAAGCATGACATTCCACCGAATGGGATAACCATAATATAATATTCCACTTTACTGTGTGACAATCCAGTTTACTTGTATTCCTTTCTGCATGCAAGATTATTAGTTATGTAGATCCACTGGCCCTGTGCCTGTTTCACAACGTACCCTTGTTCCAAGTGTTTTTGGATGATCCTTTTTTGATCAGTATAGCCACTGGCACGTACATTGTAACCTTGCCAAGCCTGCATTCCAAATGCTTAGCTTGAGTCCTACGTTAAGTTTTTGTACATGCTTTCTTGCAATTCTACATAATGGTCTCTCTCATTTTTGCATCCCTAACATATATAACTTTGATAATTAGAAAAATCTGGATCCCTCCCCCTAAACTCTTAAGTAAAAAATACTAATTATTATGCATTTACAATGAAGACCCAACAAAGAATACTGAAAATCCCCCCCCTACAATTTTTCACAAGTTTTGAGGGAGAACCACATTTTTATTCTATAATCCATGCACGCATGTTTACCTTGACATCATATAATATGCAATAATTTCATAAAATCAAAGGATAACAAGCATGCAATTGCTATGCACATCATATACTGCCCCCCCCCCCCCCCTTAAAGTTTACATGTTCCACCACACCACTGCTGAAACTCATCTACACAGTCACTGAACTGTAGATCTTCCAACTACTCCAAGTTGTCTATGGATCCAGAATTACTCCAATCTATAGATGTAAGTTGAGCTATAGACCCTCGAACTACTCAAGCTGTTGGAGGACCAAGGTTGAATCCCAGGTTACTTCAGTCATGCTCTTGATTACACCATAGATAATAGAAACCCTTCTATTATCTGTGATCACACTGTGATAAATATATTTGCAGAAATAGAACAGACAATACTAATTATGTTAGGCTGTACTACACAACAACAGCATTGGGATTTTTCTCCTTTCTTCCTCGCCGTTCCTCTCGCTCTTTCTTTCTAATGGCTCTCTCCAGCTCCCTGTTTGGTTCAAAGTCAGCTTCCTTCAATTTGTTGTTGCATCCACCGATAGGGCACCTGGTCTGTTTGTTACGGTGTGCCTGCTGGTACTGCCTTATAAGAGTGAAAACAGCTTGTCTGGAGAAACTATGGCTGCAAATTTTATTTGTAACAGGGTCTTCCATTAATTTCTTTGTTAGAGGACAATTGAGGGAAACTTCCACTTGGCCAATAACAATACCTGTGCCAACAGGCTCTTCCTGTGAAGTTTGTACATCACCAGAAGGACCAGGAACAGTCAAATCTTCAAATTCCTTCATCCTCGGATGCTCTGGGGCTTGGCTGCCCGCCTTATTGGCGCATTCTTGGAGGTTCACGCTAAAAGTCTCCATGAGATCTGGAGCCTCACTCATCCCGCTTTGGAACTGCTGATTTTCTTGTTGTACAGCCAACATAACGTCCCCCAGACCCTTGGTTCGATAGACTAGTTCAGACAACCTAGCCATACTTCTTTTCAAATCGGCCAGTTCCAAAGAATAATCTTCATCATCTTCCACTAGTTCTTCTGCTACGCGAAGGCAATCTTTCATAGTTTCTTCAACTGGGGAGACAACTTGATCTGTCCACCCACGGGGATTAGAAAGGACGTCTGAATTCATCTTGGGAGCCAAAACGAGCCAAAAGAACCCACGTTTACCGCCTTTAGTCGTCACGTGACTCAACGGTGTGCCCGAGGGGAATCTAGCATCCCTAGGAAAGTGGCACCCCGTGAACACCGGCGATGTCAAGGGATAGACTGCTGTTCAACTATAGTACTACCGAAGGTTAGTCCTCTTCGGTGGCGGGAGTACTTCTTTGTCGAGAATTTCTCAACTTATTTACTATAGGACTTTTATCTGGTTCATGCGGAAACTTGCACAAGTTCGCAGGCCCATGGTTGGAAAAAGATGGGTGGATGCCTTCTCGTTGCCTAGTGCACGTATACAGAGAGAGGTGCGTAAGCGGGAGTCCAAGAAACCTCAACGACCAAGTCCAAGTTTTAAGCCATACTCGTTATAGTAGACTACCAGTTGTACTATAGACCAACCTCGAGATTGAGGTTGTGCTCGCAGCTCAGCTCGTGGGGAGTCGATCCTCGTCCGGCAAATGCCAAGGCTTGTGAATTGGCTTGAGACAATTATACGCACATAGTTTTACGAATTCTATAACCTGTAGCGTAAAATGGCAGATCAGTACAACATGGAATGTATTTTCTTCCCTTTAAGTGCCTCTTTGTTTCACGATAGGAGGTATTCCTTTAAGAAAGCATAAAAGCACATCTTTGTGCTGCAATGAATATTAAATATTGTCCAATCTGCTGTATTAATTTTGATTGTGGGTGCCACTTACAGTAGCCTCTGGCTAAAGGTTCCCCAGGTTAAATAAGAATACTCTATACCCTATACCCTATACCCTATTGTGCTAAGAAGTTGTGTAAACTGGCTACGCCAGTTTTTAGCAGTTGATACTCTTAAGTCTATGTACGTAGGTCAGAGTATCTATGTACGTAGGTTAGAGTATCTATGTATGTAGGTTAGAGTATCTATGTACGTAGGTTAGAGTATCTATGTACGTAGGATAGAGTATCTATGTACGTAGGATAGAGTATCTATGTACGTAGGTTAGAGTATCTATGTACGTAGGTTAGAGTATCTATGTACGTAGGATAGAGTATCTATGTACGTAGGTTAGAGTATCTATGTACGTAGGTCAGAGTATCTATGTACGTAGGTTAGAGTATCTATGTACGTAGGTCAGAGTATCTATGTACGTAGGTTAGAGTATCTATGTACGTAGGTTAGAGTATCTATGTACGTAGGTTAGAGTATCTATGTACGTAGGTCAGAGTATCTATGTACGTAGGTCAGAGTATCTATGATAGCAAGTGGTTTAATAAAATTATGTACCAAAATATTGTATTAGCAAGCACACCAATGGCCCTGGCTGGTCTGTGTGTTGCCACTCTGTGCTGTATTGAATATGGGATCCACTTTAGGTAGAGACATGTATGAGGCATGATTAGTCTTTGCTCTCCACATGACCTGTGTGTTTACCATCCCCCCCCCCCCCCCACTGTAGGGACCTGTGTGTTTACCATGCACCCCCCCCCCCCCTTAAGGACCTGTGTGTTAACCATGTCACCCCCCACCTGTAGGGACCTGTGTTAATCATGTCCCCTCCCCCACTGTAGGGACCTGTGTGTTTACCATGTCCCCCCTGTCCCCCCCCACTGTAGTGACCTGTGTTAACCATGTCCCCTCCCCCCCCCCCCACTGTAGGGACCTGTGTGTTTACCATGTCTCCCTCCCCCCCCCCCCCCCCCCCCCCCCACATAGGGACCTGTGTGTTAGCCATGTCCCCTCCCTTCCCCACTGTAGCGCCTGTGTTTACCATGTCCCCCCCCCCCCCCTGTAGGGACCTGTGTGTTTACCATGCCCCCCCTCCCACTGTAGTGACCTGTGTTTACCATGCCCCCCCTCCCCCCACACTGTAGGGAGGTTGAATTGTGTTTGAACCACTCAAGCCCGGATGCCATTGCAGAAGCCTATGTTGTCATGACTACCTTGTCCTCCATCACTAGCTACACACTGAGTCCAACTAACTACCGAACCTTATTCCTAAATGTTCTCTGTAACCATCTTCTTCTGCCCGAGGATGCCACTTGCTGTATGGATAGGGACACAAGGTCTTTTGGTGTTAAATTCCTCTTACAAACATCTTTGCTGTTTGGGTGAGTATCTGTGTTCTAAGCCCATGATCCTGTGGGTGTGGTCTTGAGGGTGTGGTCTTGTGGGCGTGGTCCTGAGGGTATGGTGTATACTGACTCTACCCATTTTGTGCAGGTCCATCGTAGGACTCTTATTCCTACTGTTGCTGTGCATCTTCAAACTGTACTTCCTCTATGATAAGACTCTTAGCGAAGGTATTCCTTCTCTGATGAAAAAAATATTGCCTTTTACTAAAGATTTCATCCAACTTTGGCTCATTATTTCATTTGTGTATTTTGCTGACAGGTGTGTGTGTGTGTGTGTGTGTGTGTGTGTGTGTGTGTGTGAGTGTGTTAGTTCGTAGTGTAGCATGCCTACAAGTACATTTTTGTTCTCTCTCATAAGATCTGATCTCTTCTACATTTTGCCCAAGAATTTTTTCTCTTGGACCTTTTTCCCTTTCCTCTTTTGTGTTGTGTGTTGTCTTGGTCCCTTTTGGAGCAGCACCTTGGTGAGTAGTACGTGTCCATCGAACCTATGTATGCTACACGAACCGTATTGCTACACATGATGGGTTTCAAATCATGTGTTGGTTGTTTTCATTGTGAATTGAGATAAATGCTGCCACGCACACACACACACACACACACACACACACACACACACACACACACACACACACACACACACACACACACACACACACACACACACACACACACACACACACACACACATACACACATACACTTACACATACATGAGTTCCCCTGTTGGCAGTCTCCTGGTGTGTTGAATCGATCGCAGACAGAGGAGATGAAGGGATGGATGCAAGTGGTGATTCTGCTCTACCACTACACAGGGATGAGCTCGGTGAGTGGGGGTGAGGTCAGTGAGATCTGGGAATGGGGATGAGCTTGGTGAGTGGGGGTGAGGTCAGTGAGATCTTGGAATGGGGATGAGCTTGGTGAGTGGGGGTGAGGTTAGTGAGATCTTGGAATGGGGATGAGCTTGGTGAGTGGGGGTGAGGTCAGTGAGATCTTGGAATGGGGATGAGCTTGGTGAGTGGGGGTGAGGTCAGTGAGATCTTGGAATGGGGATGAGCTTGGTGAGTGGGGGTGAGGGTAGTGAGTGGGGGTGAGGGTAGTGAGTGGGGATGAGGTTGGTGAGTGGGGATGAGGTTGGTAAGTGGGGGTGAGGGTAGTGAGTGGGGATGAGGTTGGTGAGTGGGGATGAGGTTGGTGAGTGGGGATGAGGTTGGTGAGTGGGGATGAGGTTGGTGAGTGGGAATGAGTTGAATCAGTGTTGGCGTCTGTTTCAGACTACATATTCTCACATTCCCTGTCCTCCTCTGTAGACGGTACCAGTGTATGCTGCTATCCACCTGCTGGTGGCAGGCTACTTGTTTCTGAGTGGATTTGGTCATTTCATGTACTTTTGGAGGACAGGAGATTTCAGCATTTGCCGAGTATTTAGAGTATGTGTAAACAGCTTCGTATATCCAGGGAGAGTGTTAGCTGTCCAGGGGGGGGGGGGAGTGTTAGCTGTCCAGGAGGAGTGTTATCTGTCTAGGGAGAGTATCAGCTGTCCAGGGGGAGTGTTAGCTGTCCAGGGGGAGTGTTATCTGTCCAGGGGGAGTGTTATCTGTCCAGGGGGAGTGTCAGCTGTCCAGGGGGGGTATCAGCTGTCCAGGGGGGGTATCAGCTGTCCAGGGGGAGTGTTAGCTTTCCAGCCGGGGAGAGTGTTAGCTGTTCAGGGGGAGTATCAGCTGTCCAGGGGGGGTATCAGCTGTCCAGGGAGAGTGTTAGCTTTCCAGCCGGGGAGAGTGTTAGCTGTTCAGGGGGAGTGTTAGCTGTCCAGGGGGAGTATCAGCTGTCCATGGGGAGTGTTATCTGTCCAGGGGGAGTGTTAGCTATCCAGGGGGAGTGTTAGCTGTCCAGGGGGAGTGTTATCTGTACAGGGGGAGTGTTATCTGTCCAGGGGGAGTATCAGCTGTCCAGGGAGAGTGTCAGCTATCCAGGGGAGTGTTAGCTTTCCAGGGAGAGTGTTAGCTGTCCAGGGGGAGTATCAGCTGTCCAGGGAGAGTGTCAGCTATCCAGGGGAGTGTTAGCTGTCCAGGGAGAGTGTTAGCTGTCCAGGGGGGGTATCAGCTGTCCAGGGGGAGTATCAGCTGTCCAGGGAGAGTGTCAGCTATCCAGGGGAGTGTTAGCTGTCCAGGGAGAGTGTTATCTGTCCAGGGGGAGTGTCAGCTGTCCAGGGGGAGTGTCAGCTGTCCAGGGGGAGTGTTAGCTATCCAGGGGAGTGTTAGCTGTCCAGGGGGAGTGTTAGCTGTCCAGGGGGAGTGTTAGCTGTCCAGGGGGTGTTAGCTGTCCAGGGGGAGTGTTAGCTGTCCAGGGGGAGTGTTAGCTGTCCAGGGGGAGTGTTAGCTGTACAGGGGGTGTTAGCTGTCCAGGGGGAGTGTTAGGTAGCTGTACAGGGGGTGTTAGCTGTCCAGGGGGAGTGTTAGCTGTCCAGGGAGAGTGTCAGCGGTCCAGGGGGAGTGTCAGCGGTCCAGGGGGAGTGTCAGCTATCCAGGGGAGTGTTAACTGTCCAGGAGGAGTGTCAGCGGTCCAGGGGGAGTGTTAGGTAGCTGTACAGGGGGTGTTAGCTGTCGGAGTGGTGTGTGTCACCTGTCCAGGGGGAGTGTTAGCTGTCCAGGTGGGGGGCGTTAGCTATTCAGGGGAGTGTCAGCCCTGTCCAGGGGGGAGTGTTAGCTGTCCAGAGGGGGGGGCGTTAGCTATTCAGGGGAGTGTCAGCCCTGTCCAGGGGGAGTGTTAGCTATTCAGGGGAGTGTCAGCCCTGTCCAGGGGGGTGTTTGCAGCTTATTTGTGATATTTGTCAGTCCCTCAGAACTCATGGTGGACTTCTTTAGCTTGTGTGGTAGCATATCTTTAGCCTCATTGCTTGTACATCCAAAGGTGTTGATCCGCTACAACCTAGCAACCGTTGTCCTCTCAGTGGTGATGGGTCTTGCTTATGTCAAGTACTACTTTGTGCCTCTCATATCAGCTTGGTTTGTGTTTGGTTATGTTGTCATGGCAACATGGCCCCAGATTACAGAAGCAAGAGTTAAAGGTGCAGAAATGACATATTGTGTTGTCTATTTGCCGTGTGTGCCGTGTGTACTGTGTGTACTGTGTGTACTGTGTACTGTGTGTACTGTGTGTACTGTGTACTGTGTGTACTGTGTGTACTGTGTACTGTGTGTACTGTGTGTACTGTGTGTACTGTGTGTACTGTGTGTACTGTGTGTACTGTGTTTACTGTGTGTACTGTGTTTACTGTGTGTACTGTGTGTACTGTGTACTGCAGTGCTGTAAATAGCAGTCGGTCATCGATCATTTTCTGTGCAGAAATGCCTTTGATCAGACATTTTAGCGTTTTGGTCAGACATCTTGTCTGGACAAGATGACACCCTTAAAATATTCTTTAGTTTGGTTAATTGAATCAATGGCTTATCAAGAAAAAGCACAAGCTATATACAGTAGCTCTCAAAGCACTGTGGAGTAGCTCTCAAAGCACTGTGGAGTAGCTCTCAAAGTACTGTGGAGTAGCTCTCAAAGTACTGTGGAGTAGCTCTCAAAGCACTGTGGAGTAGCTCTCAAAGTACTGTGGAGTAGCTCTCAAAGTACTGTGGAGTAGCTCTCAAAGCACTGTGGAGTAGCTCTCAAAGTACTGTGGAGTAGCTCTCAAAGCACTGTGGAGTAGCTCTCAAAGCACTGTGGAGTAGCTCTCAAAGCACTGTGGAGTAGCTCTCAAAGTACTGTGGAATAGCTCTCAAAGCACTGTGGAGTAGCTCTCAAAGTACTGTGGAATAGCTCTCAAAGTACTGTGGAGTAGCTCTCAAAGTACTGTGGAGTAGCTCTCAAAGGGCCTGAGAAACACCCCTTTTACATGGAAACCTAATCCGGACAATCTGGATTTAGCTAAGCCGGATCAAGCGTAGTTCCGTGTTTACATGCGACTTCTATTTGGACTACCTCTGTCTACCTCTATCCCTTCAGAAAACCAAAAATGGAATTTTCTGTTGATAGCTTTTTGCCTCAAGTTGTTTCTCATGTTCATCCTGGTGGAGTGCCTTGTCTCAAATGAAGTGTGTGTTCTGTGAGCTCGGTTAGTGCATGCAACTCTCTGTGAATTCTCTTGTCTCTTTCAGGGAAGGTTTGCACAAGTATTTTCTTATTTGCCATTTCATTCCATGTTTGCTGATTCAAATGGTAGTTTGCGGGAATGGTGGTTCAGAGTACAGCTGGACAGACATGTGCGTTCAAACTGAACCAGCAGCTCCACTCGTCCTTTCATTGTGCCCCCCTCCCCCTCCCCACAGGCCTTCTTGTGGGGTATAGTTGTAGCCTTCATTCTCAGCTGGTGGAGAAGCCGACAAAGTGTTGTACCGAGAGCAGATTATGAGGACCCAAGATTGCAATCTGTGGTTGCTGGTGTCTGCATCTTAGTCATCCTTGTGAGTGGAGGTGCTGGGGTGAAGGAGAGTGGTGCAGGGTGAGGGTGAGGGTAAAGTTGGGGATGGCTCCGGGTATAGGAGTGGTGCTAAGGGTCCCGAGTAATGAACCCTTGGCTGTCCCAATCCTTTAGTGATCTGAATGTCATTTTACATGAAGTAAAGTTTCCACAATTTTATGACTTTTGATGAATTGGGAACTGTCCTTACAGAATTGGGAACTGTCCTAACAGAATTGGGAACTGTCCTATGGGTGTGGTCATCAAAGACCCTCCTCATGGGTGTGGTCATCAAAGACCCTCCCGATGGGTGTGGTCATCTGGAGACCCCACCCCTATGGGTGTTTAGATAAGTGAGAATACATAATTATATTATAATAGCCATTTCACTGATCCGAAAATGGCTGATCCGGCGAATGTATGGGATTTGCTTTTTTTTTTCTCGCTTTAGAAGTGTAGGAGTTGCTTCAATACCTACAAAATGTACTTTGCGCTAACAATCAGAGCTCACTGGCAAAAGATGAGACCTCTGGACCCTTCATGGTGACCTGTATCTCAGTTTGAAAAAACAATGAGAATAAGAATAATCTTAAAATGGTACTGGTGTTGCATAGCCATACATTTTTGTCTAAATTTTTGAAGTTCTTCAAAGAAATTGGCCTACGAAGGGTTTTGACTACTTCATCTTGTAGCTAGTGTGTCAAAAGGCACCAATATCACTTCTAAATGCTTCTAACTATACTGTATCATTAGTTTTTGGGCGAAAACAAAGTTTGTGCTAATGTATGGCGGCCATGTTTTTTCGGTGTCAATCCTACAATAATATTATTATGATTACCACACACCTGATGTACAGCTGTACTTGTTTCCACACACACACCTGATGTACAGCTGTACTTGTTTCCGCACACACACCTGATATACAGCTGTACTTGTTTCCACACACACGCCTGATGTACAGCTGTACTTGTTTCACACACACACACACACACACACACACACACACACACACACACACACACACACACGCACACACACACACACACACACCTGATGTACAGCTGTACTTGTTTCCGCACACACACCTGATGTACAGCTGTACTTGTTTGCACACACATACCTGATGTACAGCTGTACTTGTTTCCACACACACGCCTGATGTACAGCTGTACTTGTTTCCACACACATGCCTGATGTACAGCTGTACTTGTTTCACACGCACACACACACACACACACACACACACACACACACACACACACGCACACACACACACACACACACACACCTGATGTATAGCTGTACTTGTTTCCACACACACACCTGACGTACAGCTGTACTTGTTTCCACACACACACTTGATGTACAGCTGTACTTGTTTCCACACACACACCTGATGTACAGCTGTACTTGTTTCCACACACACACCTGATGTACAGCTGTACTTGTTTCCACACACACACCTGATGTACAGCTGTACTTGTTTCCACACACACACCTGATGTACAGCTGTACTTGTTTCCACACACACACTTGATGTACAGCTGTACTTGTTTGCTGTGACAAGATATGAAGACAAGCAGATATCCAATTCTTCTCATGTCAGATGGTCTATCCTCCCCGTGAGTGCGTGTACCAGATCTGCATGGTATGGTACCTCACTGGTGTGCAGGCAATGAATATGTGTATTTTAGGTGTGTACTTGATTGCGTGTATTTGTCCAAAGCAGTGTGTTGTTCCGTCTCGTGAAATGTGAACTGCAGACTGCACCAAACTACTGAGTGATTAATAGTGTTCTTCCTGTAGATTCTAGCCTTTGTAATTTTGCGCAACATCAATCCCACTCTTCAAAGACACTTTAACATTCCTTTCTGGTTCATTGGAAGAATTACACTAGAAGTAGGTCTGTGTGTCTCATCATCAGCTGCCATCCATTCTACCACTGTTGTCATCAGCTATTGTTCATTCTACCACAGTTGTCATCAGCTGCCATCCATTCTACCACTGTTGTCATCAGCTGTCGTCCATTTTCCACCTGCAGCTGTTTCTCTGTCAATACCACATATGGTTGAGTAAAGACACTCATGGACTTCTATTATATGGCTTTACAAGTGATATTTATTTGAACTTTCTTATTTCGACATTTCTGTTTGTTTTTATCTCACACAGACTGCATTTAATCCAGCATAATTTACTGTCTTTTGTGCTTTAATGTATTTTTTTCATATCCCAATTGTTAGTAGATGTATACCTTAAACATGTGAAGGTTGTTAGTCATGACAGTTGCATGTACACTTTTCCAGTTGTAGGGACTATTGTTTAGCACTTCTATAACCAGTAGCGGATCCAGGCAAGGGCGCCCAGGGCACACGCCCCCCCTATTTTGTGAACGCCTTAATTTTTAAAAAAGAACAACTTACAATCTTTATTGTGAAGTCATAAAGATTTGGTAATGAAGAAACAAAAATGAGTGAATAGGAATGTAAGAAAAGTTTCTTCTGTTTCGAAAAAACTATCACCGATTCTCCACAAGTTGTGAGTCAGCCATTTTGTTATACTGGGAATGAGCATACTTGATGACATCATCAGTGAACAAATGGCAGAAAAACGTGTGCCGCGCACGCATCAATTCTGGATTTTTTCTCATAATATGTCATTTCGATGAGTATGACATGCTTGTAGTCTGTACCGAATTTTGCGCCCCCCCTTTCTCAAAATCCTGGATCCGCCTCTGATAACGATACTCAACAAGGCCAGCAATAGCCAATGATGTTTGATTTCCATATTGCATGTGCTCGAAGAAGCCTGTGATGGGTGAAACGTTGCACTATTGATTGAGAAAAGAATTGTTTAGTATCATTATAGACATGTTTAACAATAGTCCTACACCTGGGCACCTGAAGTACATAGTCCTACACCTGGGCACCTGGAGTACATAGTCCTACACCTGGGCACCTGGAGCACATAGTCCTACACCTGGGCACCTGGAGTACATAGTCCTACACCTGGGCACCTGGAGTACATAGTCCTACACCTGGGCAACTGAAGTACATAGTCCTACACCTGGGCACCTGGAGTACATAGTCCTACACCTGGGCAACTGAAGTACATAGTCCTACACCTGGGCACCTGGAGTACATAGTCCTACACCTGGGCACCTGGAGTACATAGTCCTACACCTGGGCAACTGAAGTACATAGTCCTACACCTGGGCACCTGAAGTACATAGTCCTACACCTGGGCAACTGAAGTACATAGTCCTACACCTGGGCACCTGGAGTACATAGTCCTACACCTGGGCACCTGGAGTACATAGTCCTACACCTGGGCACCTGGAGTACATAGTCCTACACCTGGGCAACTGAAGTACATAGTCCTACACCTGGGCACCTGGAGTACATAGTCCTACACCTGGGCACCTGGAGTACATAGTCCTACACCTGGGCACCTGGAGTACATTGTTTGATAACCTTTCATCACCCTTCATCACCTTCCTTCACATTCCATCACGTTCTGTCACTTTCTCTCACCTTCCATCACCTTCTCTCATCTTCCATCACCCTCTGTCTGCCAGTTTAAACTTCAAACATGGGGACTTGGCAGTTGGTAGAAATGGGTCTTTGTAGAACATCCAACTTGATTTGTAGAACATGGGACTATGTTTTCTGACTGGACAGTAGTCACTAAGTGTCTGTTGTATGACTGAGGATTCAGTCTGCTCATCATTTCAACAAGTGGGCCCTTCCAGATTGGTACCTGCTGTGGACTTCAAGGTGCTTGGCATTCTTGTTGCCTGTCCGAGCAGTAGCCGCTTTCCTAAGGTTCTGTATGTTTCTGTGGCGAATTGGAGCCATGGATGTTCACTGGGAAACGCCAATGATACGTTGTGCAGGTGTAGGTTTTGGTTAGTCATATGGCCTAACCCTAACCCTAACCCGAGTTGCAAAGCCAGACTAGGTATCGGTATTGAACTGTAACAATAATTAGATTCATAGTAAACAACATGTAACACACATGTAAACAATAAGACTCAACAGTCATGACTGAAGTTAGTGGTAAACATGCAAGAAAATGAAGTCAGGGTAGACACTGGCCGCACACTTGCGGGTGTTACAGAGGCCAGCAATAGCAGAGCAAAGGAGAGAGAGCCTGATTGGACATCGAATAAAGTTGATGATTCTGCCGTAAGGTTCCCTTTTTCCTCTCAGCAAGCAAGCTGGGTGTGGGTTGCCTTAAACCCGTCTCCAGTCAGTCAGTGAGAAAGCGAGGGGAGAGAATGAAGCATGCTCCACTTCTTGAATTTTTTAGTCATATCTTCTGCTTTTCTCCTGATCGTGACGACAGTATAGACAATCCATGGGCTGACTGATGTATATAGTTTGGAGCACTGGGGTTGAAAATTCTCACATCAAAGAAGGTTTGCTGCTCCTTAGTCCAAAATGAATCTGCCCAATGTCCAGTTGCGTCATATCATCACGAGTGGTGGAGGCAAGAGTGAACAATTCCCCTGACAAGGATTGCAGGTGAGGTTCAGTACGTTGTTACATTTGGACACACTTCTGACATCAGGTTTGCAGTAAGCCTAAGGTCTCCAACCTCATTGTGTCTTCTTGAAGGGAGACCACCAATGTGACAAGACAAAGCATGTTCCACTGAGAATCCTTTGCCACACACACACACTGGGAGGGTAGGTGAGGAGGTTGCCAGTTGTATCTTAGACAAATGGCATCTCGGAAGTCGCTCTTGTGGAGAAGGGTATTGTTGTCCTTCAAAGGTAGCGGATTGAACTGATAGAGTAGGGTAGGGTATCACGGGAGGGAGGCTATTTTTAGCCATTATGTAATAGCTTGGACAGAGGCATCAGGAAGTGCGTACAAAATTCCAAAATTGCTGTGCAGGTTTGTTTGCCATCTGTTGACCTCACCATCCAATTGCAAACAACTTGGTGGCTGTGAGGGTGTAAACACACACAAGTTACCAACTACTGCATTTCTACCTCAAAATGTTTTGAAGAAACTAAGAAATACTCAATTTCAAAGTGATGTTGATAGCACCAAATATCAAAAACATAAATAAATAATACATCATCAAAAAGCTAAAAACATGCTGTTTTCCATGCAAGGAAAAAATAGACAAAATTACTGATGACATGAGACAGGACTTAAATGTTTGCAGGACATCATGGAGGTGGTTTCCGGTCACCCAAAGGACAACAACTGGACACACTTTTATCTTTGTCTAGATCCTACAAATTCTTTTCAAAAGAAACAAACTTGACCCATGATGATGTGGAGAGGGAAATTGCATGAGTCATCAGAATTATGAAAGAGAAGGAATCCAAGAAGAGGCGGATGGAAGAACGAAGAAAGAAACAGAAAGAGGAGGAGCAAAGACTAAAGGAAGAAGAAAAGCTGAAGAAGAGAGAAGGTCTGTGAAAAGAGAAAGCATCTAGAGCCACTGGCAAACAGGATAAAGGACCAACAACTGTTCAATCTGTTATTTGCCCTGTGTGTGAAGAGCGGCCATTGTTAGGCTTCGCGACCAATAATGGCCTACCCAAGTGTCCCTAAAGATCTCTTAGTATCTTCACTTATACACAATGTGAATCATTGGATTCTATGTTCAATTATAGATGATATGTGGCCCTAACTGGAACACTAGTAAATTATTCTTCAACTTCATCTGTTGCTTCTCTACAATGAAAGACCCTTAGGTGTCCTGTAACATCTTCACATTACTCTACTGTGTATATATAGTGTGCGGGCGGAGTGTGCAAGAGTGTGGAGAAGGTTGGATAGGAGGATGATGATGAAACTGAGAGGAGACACAGCAGGTTTTGAAATCAAGACGGGAATGTGGAGAGGTGTGGCAAGAGAGGAGAGAGTATGCAAATTATGTGATAGTGGTGAAGTGGAAGATGTGGGGCATTGGCTGATGAGGTGTGAGGCATGGGGAGTACAGCGCATACCATTGGAGGATTGGATGGAACGGCACACTGTCAGTACCCAAGATCCTGCTGCATCCCTGCTGTCTGTTGCATGCACAAACTACCAGCTATTAGAAATTATTTCATGTATGTGGTGTGCAAGATTTAGTTGACCCTATTTGTTGTTATATATATGTGTGACACTGTCCATTTCTTTTTTTTTTGTTTTTCTTTTTATGATGAAAGTGCTACATGGGGCCAGTGTGTGCCCTAGTGCCAGTGGGCATGGTGCACTCAAATAATTATTATTGATTGATTGATTGATTGATTATTATTATACGTGTTACCCTGGAAACGCCCACTAATTGTTTAAGGGGACATAGAGGATCGCCTCATGGACAATGAGTGAGTTTGTCTCAAAAAATGTGTTTGTGTTTGGAGTTTGTTTACCTATTTAGCACCCAGTTTTGGCGGATTACCGACAAAGAGATGTGACCTACCCATCGTTTGATCTTGTTTGAAATGTATCTTCTCCATCCAGTGATTCGAATGTCGATTCTCCCACTTTGGCGTCTACACCGTCCTCGCAATCCACCATGGAAGACGAGTGCGTTTTTCCTTTAGTTTGTGTTGTCTTTATTTTCTTGGTTTTTTAATTAAAACTTTTATATTTACATTTTCACTGTAAGATTTAGAACCTTTGAAGAAAGCGTCAATAAGGAGTTTAAAAGACTGAAGAGTGTCTTGGAAACCAGGCGAAAAGTACGAATAGTTGTTCTGTTTTGCTGGTGTCGCGCCACACACGTACCTTCTCTCGTATCTGTTAAAGGAAATATTGAGTGAAGGGGCTAAGATCATGGATGCCAAGATTAATCAAGTGAGTCCGTTGCTCTACGACGTGTGGTTGTGGTGGCC
>CAUJGJ010000083.1:4486000-4526000 GCA_963170055.1 Halisarca cf. caerulea
ACACGAGCGCTCTTGTCCCGTAAAGGATGTAGTCGGAGGCATTGGAACCTTGTCCGGCACTTGGGGTGTCCGTGACGCTATTGCTGAACTGCGCCTTCTACCCTCTGTGGTGTATGGTCCAGGTGTGTGTGTGTGTGTGTGTGTTATAGAGTCAAGTACACCTCTGTCTCCTGTCACTCTCCTTCCCTCCCTCCCGACCCTCCCTCTCTCTCTAGGTTCTGGGGTAAAGGTTCAGATCGTGTCAAGTCTCTCTTCAGAAGGAGTGTTCACATCTGCTGTGTTTGATCCTGATGGCCAACGAGCACTTGACTTGAGGGCTATCAGTAAGATGATTGAGTGAGTGTCATTTGTCTGTATGCATCTGTGTTCAGTACGTGTGTTCAGATGTGTAGTGGATGTTCCCTAGGCATGATCTCGAGACGTACCCAACAGCACCTCTGAGTCAGCCAAAGGTTGGCTCCTTGTGCTGTGCTCGCTTCTTTCAAGACCAGAAGTGGTACAGAGCTAGAATCCAGTCCATTGTCAATGTTGCTAAGGTGAGTTTTGCTTGGTCCGGTGTCTGTTGTCTGGTCATGATGCATCACTACCTGGTCTATGGCAGGCTAAAGTGGTGTTCTTGGACTATGGGACTACTGGAGAAGTACCAGTTAATGAGATTTTCCCTTTGAAAGACAAGTACCGTTGTTTACCATTCCAGGTGTGTGGGTGTGGGTGTAGGTGAGTGGGGTGGTGTACACTGTGTTTGTGTGGGTGTGGGTGTGGGTGTGTGGTGTGGTGTGTGTATGTGTGTGGTATGTGTATGTGCACTGTGTGTGAGGTGTGTAAGGAGTTTTGCTGTGCGCATAATTTAATGCCTTATGTGTACTGACTTTGTTTTCTGTTTGTATTGGAAGATTATGATCTGCAGACTCAGTGAAGACACATCACTTCTGTTTTCTAGGGAGGTACGTAGGTGTGTGTGTGTGTGTGTGTGTGTGTGTGTGTGTGTGTGTGTGTGTGTGTGTGTGTGTGTGTGTACATGTGTGTGTGTGTGTGTGTGTGTGTGTGTGTGTGTGTGTGTGTGTACATGTGTGTGTGTGTGTGTGTGTGTGTGTGTGTGTGTGTGTGTGTACATGTGTGTGTGTGTGTGTGTGTGTGTGTGTGTGTGTGTGTGTGTGTGTGTGTGTGTGTGTGTGTGTGTGTGTGTGATCTGTGAATGTGGGTGGTGTGTATTGTGGTCAGGTGGCGTATGTGATGGGTGGGTGGCGTATGTGATGGGTGGGTAGCGTATGTTGTGGATGGGTGGGGTGTGTTGTGGGTGGGTGGCGTATGTGATGGGTGGGTAGCGTGTGTGTGCTTATGCATTTGAATATTTGGTCTGTGATCGTATGTACTTTTGTGTTTTTGCCCTGTCTTGATAGGCCAAATGGAAGTTCAATGATATGTGTAGAACCAGTAGTTCCTTCTTAGCAAAGATATCACAGGAGGTGATGGTCGATGGGTTTCAGCAGTACGTCTGTGAAATCTTCTACAACGATGTCAACATTAGCAAAGTCATTTTAGAACTTAGTGCAATATCCAACCAAGCTAAGAAGGAAGTCAGTATCTTGTGGTCTAGTTCATTGTAGACTTGTTATGTCATGTATACATACATCAATTGAAGGCTCATCCCATCATTCACCGGGACATCCGCCTGAAGACTGCCCCTTCAGACAAAGAGAGACGCCTCGATTCACTCCCCCAAGACAGAGCCAAGGTTAGCTTACCAATGAAAGGAGTCACTGTTTTGACAAGGAAGAAGATTCAAGAGAAGGAGAGCATGGGAGCCAGTGTTGAGGGTTGTTCAGAGACTAGTGGATGTTATGTGGAGGGGAGAAGGATTGGGAATCAACTGGATAGCGGTAAGCCTGTTGGGCAAGAGCAAGTGTCAGTTGAGCAAGAGTGTAAACCTGTTGAGGAAGATCGGGGATCTATTGAGCAAGAGAAAGGACCTATTGAGCAAGAGCATAACTCAGTTAAACATGAGTGTGAACCTGTTGAGCAAGAGTGTGAGCCTGTTGAGCAAGAGTGTGAACCTGTTGAGCAAGAGTGTGAACCTGTTGAGCAAGAGTGTGAGCCTGTTAAGCAAGAGTGTGAGCCTGTTGAGCAAGAGTGTGAGCCTGTTGAGCAAGATTGTGAATCTGCTGATCAAGAGTTTGAGCCTGTTGAGCAAGTGCAGAAGCCCATTGAGCAAGAGCAAGGACATATTGAGCAAGAACATGAGCCTATCACTCAGCGAGGTGTATCCATTGTGCAAGAGCATGAGCCTGTTGGGCAAAAATGGGAAGCTGTTGAGCAGAATCATGGGTCTACTGAGCAAGAGCATGGGCTTGTTGAGCAAGCATTTGATGATATGAAGCAAGAACACCACATGGTTAAACAAATACAAGAAATTGTTGACTTGGACCAGAAATTAGTGATGCAAGACCTAAAGCACATTGAGGAAGACCTAAAGCACATTGAGCAAGACCCTAAGGGCAATGAACAAGACCTAAAGCATGTTGAGCAAAACCCTGTTCCACTTGGGTCCGATTCTTATCCTTCCCAGGACTTACAGGTTCTTCCCGTGGCCAGTGGAGGTATTAGCAAAGAGTTTGTGAGCAATCCAATACCAGCTCATCCATCAGTCCAACAAGGTACGTACAAGTTGTGTTTGGAATATCTAGTCTTGTTGAATGGTTGTCATTGACCTAGCTATCCTTTAGGTAACAAGGTGCATCTTGTCATTGTGTCACCACTTCAAAGGGATGGGACTTTTTGGGCGCAGCTGGCCATTGATACATCCTCTGAAGAAGGCTTTGATGAAATGACCAAGAGTCTCCAGTGAGTGACAGATCAGTTGAGTGTTTGTCCATCAGTTGAGTGTTCTGTCCATCAGTTGAGTGTTCTGTCCATCAGTTGAGTGTTCGGTCCATCAGTTGAGTGTTCTGTCCATCAGTTGAGTGTTCTGTCCATCAGTTGAGTGTTCTGTCTATCAGTTGAGTGTTCTGTCCATCAGTTGAGTGTTCTGTCGTACACATACTTAGATTATCTGTCCAGAAGCATTTTCAGCACAGAGTGACCAATTGGAGGAAAGGGGAATACTGCTCTGCACGTTTCTCCGAAGACAAGATTTGGTACAGGGCTCAGATTGAGGAGCTGAGGGGGGACAAGATCCTTGTGAGATTTGTTGACTTTGGTAACTCGGAAGAACTCAAGGCAGCATATGTGGTACCACTTGAAAAGGATTTTAGGGAACTACCCTATCAAGTATGGTGGTCTGGTCTGGTAGACTGAGCATGAACTGACTCATTCTTTGTCTCTCAGTCCATCAGATGTCATCTGTCGTCTGAGCCTGACCAGGTTTTTACTGAAAAGGTTTGTCTGGACTGTTTTGTCTATTGCTCCCTCACTTCAGCCACTCACCCCACATCTCCACCACCTCACTCTTTGTCCCTCACCCACAACTCCACTGCTCCATCTGTCCCTCCCCTCACCCTTCACCCCCATCACCTCCCCTTACCTCACTCACCCCTTCACTTCATCCCTCACCCCTCAACTCCCCTCACCCCTTCACCCACTCTGTGCTTGCTTGCTCTCTCTGTAAAGATGTGCACACGTTTTGAGGAAGTAACTTTCAATTCAGAAGAGAACCCTGTGCTGGCTGTTCTGGTTAGTTCCACTTTGTGTGTTTGTCATATGTGCCTTTGTAACATTCTAAGGTATATTGATAGGAAAGTGTCCAATCAGATGTAGTTGATGTGTGTTTGATGATGGAAGTGCCAAATAGAGATCCTCTGGACCTCAACAATGAAGTACTCACAGCTGGTAAATTTGTGTCTTGTCCTCTGTCTTATCCCGTCTTGTCCTCTGTCTTATCTTGTCTTGTCCTCTGTCTTATCCCATCTTGTCCACAGTCTTATCCCATCTTGTCCTCTGTCTTATCCCGTCTTGTCCTCTGTCTTATTCCATCTTGTCCACAGTCTTATCCCGTCTGGTCCTCTGTCTTATCCCATCTTGTCCTCTGTCTTATCCCGTCTTGTCCTCTGTCTTATCCCATCTTGTCCACAGTCTTATCCCGTCTGATCCTCTGTCTTATCGTGTCATGTCCCCAGTCTTGTCCTCGTCTTATCCTGTCATGTCTCCAGTCTTGTCCTTGTCTTGTCCTCCGTCTTATTATCCCGTCTTATCCCGTCTTGTCCTCTGTCTTATCCCATCTTGTCCACAGTCTTATCCCGTCTGGTCCTCTGTCTTATCCCATCTTGTCCTCTGTCTTATCCCATCTTGTCCACAGTCTTATCCCATCTGATCCTCTGTCTTATCGTGTCATGTCCCCAGTCTTGTCCTCGTCTTATCCTGTCATGTCTCCAGTCTTGTCCTTGTCTTGTCCTCCGTCTTATTATCCCGTCTTATCCCGTCTTGTCCTCTGTCTTATCCCATCTTGTCCACAGTCTTATCCCGTCTGGTCCTCTGTCTTATCCCATCTTGTCCTCTGTCTTATCACGTCTTGTCCTCTGTCTTATCCCATCTTGTCCACAGTCTTATCCCATCTGATCCTCTGTCTTATCGTGTCATGTCCCCAGTCTTGTCCTCGTCTTATCCTGTCATGTCTCCAGTCTTGTCCTTGTCTTGTCCTCCGTCTTATTATCCCGTCTTATCCCCAGTCTTGTCCTTGTCTTACGTATCTCCTGTTGTGTCCCCTGTCGGCCTGTCTTGTCCTTGTCTTGTCCTCTGTGCAGTTTCCACTTTGTTTCGGGTGGTATTATTAATAAGGAATGTGTCTACTCTAACATGTGACACTCCCTCACATTAGACCCTGTGTTGAAGAGCATGGAGTTTACAGCGGTATCTGCAAAATCTGATCAGGTCAGTTTTTTCAACCATTCTCACAGCCTCCACCACCCCACCAGTCCCACCCCACCAGACCACCTCCACCACTAGCACTGTACTGACCACCTCCACTACCATCACCACTACCACCTCCACTACCACCACCACTCAACACCATTCTGACCACCTCCACTACCACCACCACCACTCAACACCATTCTCACCACCTCCACTTCCACCTCCACTACCACTTCCACTACCACCTCCACTCAGCACCATTCTCACCACTTCCACTACCACCTCCACTCAACACTATTCTCACTATCTCCACTACCACCTCCACTCAACACCATTCTCACTATCTCCACTACCACCTCCACTCAACACTATTCTCACTATCTCCACTACCACCTCCACTCAGCACCATTCTCACTACCTCCACTACCACCTCCACTCAGCACCATTCTCACTACCTCCACTACCACCTCCACCTCTAGTCTTGGGCAGACAGGATGGATGAACTAAACAGTCCAACTTCAGTAGTTACTGAAGTGATGTTTCCAGTCAGTGAACCAGCACCTGTATGGACACCAGAACCAGGCCCTATGCAGATACCAGAGAATAGTAATCATCTGACAAAGAGTGAAAAGTTTGTCATTTGATAGTCACATTCTTGTGTGTCTACTTCATAGACCAATGGGTGACTCTCATATTGGTAGGTCCTATAGTTCTGGATATCCTCATGGTGCTATCCACACACGCCAACATCCTGACAGCATAAGCCACACCAGGCCAACCAGAGGCAGCCTTGGTGTGGCAAGAATACTCAAGAGTAGCCTGAGAAAGAGTGTAGTCCCAGATCATATAAGAAGACGAGACCAGCAAGCACTTTCACGCGGTTCTTCAAATCGTCTTTCTCCTGTGGAGAAGTCTGTAATTCAGCCTTTCTCTGAAAACTGGGAAGAAGAGGTGAAGCAGGTTCACACAAGTACAAGTGCCACACCGCAAGTGGATGCCCAACCTCGACCAGATATGGTGAAGGTAACAGTTACTGCTGTTTAGGAGACGAGTAGTTGCACATGGTCTGCGTGCTATGGTTGAGTCACCAGCTGATTTTGTGCTTTGCTGTCTACCTCTCTTTAGCTCTTCTTTTGTGAGCTACCGAAAACAGTGGGAGAAAGAGAGTTGAAGGGATATGTGTCCAAGTATTGTTCTGTTAAGGAATTTATTTGGAGAAGCAACAGCTCGGGTTGGATGGTAAGGGGGCATTACATCATTTATGTTTGTCACATGATATCACATGACATCACATGCTTATGCAGTTTGTGGACAGAAGTAAAGCTGAGTTAGCTATGCAGAGGGTTAAAGAAGAGATCTATAAGGATACCAACAGTCGTGTGGTCTTGGAGGTGAGCTACTCTTGCTCATTGTATGCTGTGGTCCTTAGGTCAGTGCCACCCTTCTCTATCCTGTAGTATGCCAAGGCACCTTCAAAGAAAGGCAGACACCCTTATTCACTTGGACACTCATCACAAAGACATGCATATTCGCTTCAGCATACCTAGACGAGAATCACCATAAAGCCCCCTCCGGCCTCCCTTTTACTACTTTATATGGATGTATTTATTTTATCGTTTTATTCTGAATTAGTTTTTCACAACGAGTGCAAAGGTCATTTCTGCATGCTGCTGGTGACGCAATACAAAATGGCTACCTCGACTATTACTCTGAGAACTATTGATGGACAAAATAGGACAATGACGGTCTCATCCGACGTACGTATATCGGCATTTCTTCTTAACCTCTATAGTTAGTAGCATGTTTATTTGTGTATTGCCCCTATAGATGAAGATCATCGACCTTAAAAGGAAAATTGCCGACGAGTTCCCTGTGGGTGTTGTCTTTTCAGTCCCTCTTTTGCTGACGTGTATTTTTATGTAGTGCTTTGTCTCTCTCGCACACACAGAACTTCGCAGTAGGATCTCAAAGACTGATTTACAGGGGATGTGTTCTAGAGGACGCGAAGAGGCTTCCAGATTACTGTACGTTAGCTTTTTACCATAGACACTCTATACTACAGTGTAGGGTGTCTACGGTTTACGTGCGTGTTCTTTAAAACGGTTTTGTTCGTGTATCGAACTCGAGCCGTCTTCCAACAGCTATCAGTGACGGTCACGTCGTTCATCTAGTGGAGCAGGCACCCTCTGAACGTCCAGCACAGCAGCAGCCACAACAACAACAAGAAGGTAACCCCCTTTTTTCTGCTGTCATTTTGTTTTAGTTGTACTTTGGGACCTCCTGTTGTGCAGGACTGTCCAGTGCTGTTATAGGAGGTTCACCTCATGTCTTGGCTGCACCTCACAGTGGAGCAGCTGTGGTCTTTGGGTCCTTTCCTGTTCCAGGATCACTTCCCTTGGATCCTGCCACAGTCACACAGGTCTGTACACACTACCACAGTCACACAGGTCTGTACACACTGCCACAGTCACACAGGTCTGTACACACTACCACAGTCACACAGGTCTGTACACACTACCACAGTCACACAGGTCTGTACACACTACCACAGTCACACAGGTCTGTACACACTATCACAGTCACACAGGTCTGTATACACTGCCACAGTCACACAGGTCTGTACACACTACCACAGTCACACAGGTCTGTACACACTGCCACAGTCACACAGGTCTGTACACGCTACCACAGTCACACAGGTCTGTACACACTACCACAGTCACACAGGTCTGTACACACGGCCACAGTCACACAGGTCTGTACACACTACCACAGTCACACAGGTCTGTACACACTACCACAGTCACACAGGTCTGTACACACTACCACAGTCACACAGGTCTGTACACACTACCACAGTCACACAGGTCTGTACACACTACCACAGTCACACAGGTCTGTACACACTACCACAGTCACACAGGTCTGTACACACTACCACAGTCACACAGGTCTGTACACACTATCACAGTCACACAGGTCTGTACACACTGTCACAGTCACACAGGTCTGTACACACTGCCACAGTCACACAGGTCTGTACACACTGTCACAGTCACACAGGTCTGTACACACTGTCAGTCACACAGGTCTGTACACACTGTCACAGTCACACAGGTCTGTACACACTGTCAGTCACACAGGTCTGTACACACTGCTGTCTCTGCTTGCCGCATGTATGCTGTTGTGGTTTATGCATCTATAGTGCACAGTTGATCGGTTGGTTGCTGTGGTTTGAATGTCTTAGTATTATGCTTGTAGAGCATTATAGAACACGTCATAAATCCCAATGTTCTGAATCCCCAAGGAACACAAAGTCAGTCGGTGAGTTGATGTCCACTACTGAGCTGTTTGGAGCTGGTCTAATCTAGTCTGAACAGGTCTGAACTTGTCTAAATTGATCTGCAATCATTTTCTCTTTCAAACAGAGCAATGCTCGCACATCTAGCTCACCAGCTGTCATGGCAACAGCTGCTTCTTTGATGTCTGCACAAGAGGTATTACTTGATCAGTTAAACACTGTCCTATTTGTTGTGTTGTTATTCCTGTCCTTTTGTTGTGTTGTTGTCAAACTACTGTTGGATTGGTCGATAAGTTGTTTGTTGCATTTTGCACTCATTAATTTCTCAGGAGAGCATGGAATTGTCGTATCGAATTCGAAGAGTACACACTCTGCTAACACAAGCCATTGCAGACATAAGCCACTATCAAGTAAGCCTCTTCTAACTTCACTGTTGGCCAGAGTGAATGTCCATATCTCATATTCAGACATTGGTATCAGCATCAGACAGTCACCATGGAAATAGTCAGAGTGGGGAAGCACATATGGAGAGGCAGGATTCTGGCCCCTCGAGCCCTTACCAAGGCCTCTCTATACCAGCTGTAGTGGTTGGTCCAGTCACTGGTGCTTCTCTAGCCGATGTATATAAAGACACACAGAAACTGCTTGAGGAGCTTTCATCTCTTCTTCAAGCACAAATTTTGAATTTAAACAGTGGACAGCAGTTGTCTGTAGGTTTCTTTGTCCTCATATCCTGGTCACATGGTGTGTGTTCTGTCCCCTGTACATCCTGGTCACATGGTGTGTGTTCTGTCCCCTGTACATCCTGGTCACATGGTGTGTGTTCTGTCCCCTGTACATCCTGGTCACATGATGTGTGTTTGTATGCTCAGGGTCGTGATCTGTGGAGGCAGGGCCAACTAAACTCGGTCGTTTCTCGATGTTTTCAGTGTCTGTCAACTGTTAGTGGAGAACTGCAAGGATTGTCTGTAGACATGGCTTCCCCTCCTCCTCGTTTGGTTCACTTTGTGATGCCCTTGAATCAGACTGGTCACACCCTATGGAACCATGCCCACCAAGACCATTCCCACCAAGGTGACATTCATCAGGAAGGAGGGGTCACAGCAGGTGATATGTCCAGTTTAACTGCACCTGTCCAGTCGACTGCAGCACTTGTCATGACATCAGTTGATGTCTCTGTCAACAATATGTCCGGGAGTCCTAGGAGTGATTCCTCTTCAACAACCACCACTGGGTCTTCGTGTGTCTCCGCTAGTGTGGGGGTGGGAGGAAGATCTGGTGGGGACCACCGTGAGGGGATGGGAGGAAGATCTGGTGGGGGCAACAGTGAGGGAGTGGGAGGAAGGTCTGGTGGGGGCCGTCAGAGTGTGTGGGAGAGCTCTGGAGCAAAGTCGTCATCACCTGACAAGAGTGAGAGCTCTCACTCTGTGGAAACCATCAGCAATAAAGAGACAGATACTAGGCAAACATCCAGCAGGCAGTCCACTAGCAGGCAAACCACTGGCAGGCAAACCACTGGCAGGCAGCCCACTAGCAGGCGATCTGGTAGCGGAACACACACTGGCAGTTCTACATCAGGCAATTCAGAAGGGCTTATGAACAGACTCTTAAGTGCAATGTTTGGACCAGAGGATCACCAGCCGTCACATTCAAGAGACATGGTAATCTCTTCTTTATGTGCACACCTCAGCCACTGTCACGTGTTCTTCACTTGACACTGCTAGAATGATGAGATGTTCCATGTTCTTCAAATGATGTCGGAAAGTCCTAGTGAACCTACTCATCATCCTCAACAAATACGGCAGCTGTTTGAAGTTCTGCTAAAAGGTTTGTTCACTATCAACTCCCTGCTGTAGTCTAGTTCCAGATCCACCTCAACCATTGCGTCTAGGTGCCACTCCACAAGGTCATTGATAAGGTGGAGGTGGATGGGGAAATGAGACTCTCCAGGGAGCCATTCCTCACCACCCCTCACATACACCCTCACCTACTCACCCTCTTCACCCCTAGGGAGTCATTCCTCACCACCCCTCACACACACCCTCACACACACCCTCTTCACCCTCTTCACCCCCAGGGAGTCATTCCTCACCACCCCTCACACACACCCTCACACACACCCTCTTCACCCTCTTCACCCCCAGGGAGTCATTCCTCACCACCCCTCACACACACCCTCACACACACCCTCTTCACCCTCTTAACCCCCAGGGAGCCATTCCTTACCACCCCTCACACACACACTCTTCACCCTCTTAACCCCCAGGGAGCCATTCCTCACCACCCCTCACATACACCCTCACCTACTCACCCTCTTCACCCTCTTCACTCCAAGGGAGCCATTCCTCACCACCCCTCACACACACCCTCACCTACTCACCCTCCTCACCCTCTTCACCTCCAGGGAGCCATCCAGCCACTGTCAATCTTTCAAGGGTCATTTCTTTCTCAAAGTGTCACTCTGAAAGTTAGTGTGTTTGCAGTGATTGTTGTCATGACAACATGGAATCATTAGTGATGTTTTAGGTTTGTCTATGGAGTTCTGTCACATTCTGTCCCAGTCAATGACTGTTGCTCAGTTCATGGACATTTGCTCAGGTAAACACTTGAGTTAGTTTTTGTCACATGTTTTGCGTGCATACCTCTCCTCCTGGTGTTTCAGGACGTGATCCACCCTTGACTGATTTTCATCAGTGCTGCTATCAATTCCTTAAGAGCTCTGTACTCTGTGGTCAAGAGCCATCTTCTCAGAACAGAAGAGAATCAACAGAAAAATTAGTACAGACCATTACTCACTTCCTACTGGAGTGCTGGGTTAGCAGTTGTGTTGTGCAGTCATTACTGTGTGTGTGTGTGTGTGTGTGTGTGTGTGTGTGTGTTTTGCTGGGTATACTACTACATCACAATATCTTCTAGACATGTATCACAATACTTCACGATGTCGGCATATTGCATATGGTCAGAATCATCTAAAGATCCATTTGGTGTTCACATGTTCAGATGTGATCCATTTACATTTGTCCTCAATCACATAATTGTAGAGTGGTTTAGCAAGATTGAGTCATCAGTGTAGATAGAACTCGGTTGCCCACACATTACTGGCCCTGCAAGTCTACAACGGCCCTGAAAGTGCATCTTTGGTTGTAAATCACAGATCAAAATAGAAGGTAAACAACACATGTGCACAGTGAAAGACTTACGTAGTTAAGTGTGTGCTACAAGTGGATGTAAAAATTCGACTGAAAATCAAGCCACTCAAAAGAATTCAAGGTCCACTCGCACTCCCATTCCTCACAATTGACAGGTCTTAACTACCTCAATACCTGATGTGGACTTGGATCAATACAAGAATGGAGTGTCGTCTGAATAGTTCATCCAGTAGAGTGGAGTTCCTTTTGGGAAGTTGGGATATTCCTCATGTTGCCCTCCATTTTCAACAGCCATTACAACCATGGCTGCTACTCCCACATCCATTCCAAATTCCAATTTATTCAGCAAGGTTCCGAACTTTGCTCACCGGTTTAACCCTAAGACCTTCCAATGCATGACATCTCCGTTTGTGCCATTGAAATACACACAGGCTATGGTGAGACTAGTTTGGGCTGAGCACCCCCACCCCCCTGTGTAGTGTGGTGAGACTAGTTTGGGCTGAGCACCCCCCCCCCCCCCTGTATAGTGTGGTGAGACTAGTTTGGGCTAAGGACCCCCCCCCCCCCTGTATAGTGTGGTGAGACTAGTTTGGGATAAGGACCCCCCCCCCCCCCCCTGTATAGTGTGGTGAGACTAGTTTGGGCTGAGCCCCCCCCCCCCCCCTGTATAGTGTGGCTTATTTAGTCAATTGAGATGTGCTATGAGTGGGCGAATAATCAACTTTTTCTGATTGATTGATTGATTGATTGATTGATGACTATGGGCATGAGGTGTAATGCTATGCTTTTAGCCAAGATCAAAGCACCAACCAGCATTACAGCCTCCTCAGGACAGCCTACTGATCCATACTGGAAATTGGTACCTGTATCATGACATGGAGTATGCTCAGTGCATCGTATCATCTACGTGATTATTGGGGTAATACTACACTCTGTGTGTGTGTGTGTGTGTGTGTGTGAGAGAGAGAGAGAGAGAGTATGAGTGTGTGTGTGTTAGTCCCATCTGTTCCATACCTTGCAGGCAGACATTAGAGTTAGAGGATCAATGGACCTCAAACGATCAATGGAGAAGTGTTTGCGAATTGAACTCTACAAACTAATAAAGATGGTTGTCCTCCCTCCCAAAGGTGAGCACTGTCTGCTACTGTTTGAACTGCTTTGTGCAACTCAGTAGGTCAGTACACAGTACATACGTGTACATGTGTTGTATGTAGTATGTGTTGTGTTGTGTATGTTGTCATATGATTGTGCACGTGCACATTTGCATACATTGTTCTATGAGATTCTGACCATCTGGTGTTCCTAACTCTGTTGATGCAACAGATTCGGCAGTTCCAATTGGACAACTTCTGTTCAAGCAATGCCAGTATGCAGTGGCCATGTTAGTGGGTGTGGTTAGGCATTGTTCTGAGGGTACCAACTCAGCTTTCAAGCAAGATGTCATTTTTAGGGCTGTTGTAAGTTTCTCTCTCTTCCTTTGTGTGTGTGTGTGTGTGTGTGTGTGTTTCACTTGCTCCTGTGTGTCCACTCATCAGAGAGAGATGCTGAAGCCTTTATTCAAGAAGAACCACGATCCTACCATAAAGGCACTCTTTGACAATGTGAACTCAGTGTTTGCCGAGAAGATGATCAATTGGCCTCTTACATCAGCTGACCTCAATCGCTACATGATGTGGAAGAAAGACCAGGAAGTTGATGTTTATGGCAAACATGACGAAGAGGAGACTATGGTTCCCATGGAAACAGACAAGAAGACAGTATGTTTATTGAAAAGGAGCATGGTGACACGTGACATGTCACATGACCTGCTTATTTCTGCAGATCCCAAATGGTGAGAATCCTGTTGATGACAGACACATGCTGTTAACAGAGACACACCCACCAAGAGAGTTCTTGGTAAGATCTTGGCCAGCAGGAATGCCACGAGTAAGTTAGAAAAATGCATCCTTTGCTAAAGTAGTTGTGTTCTATCCATTGTCTCATGTTTACTCACATGATGTGAGGAGTTTGTGCACATACATAGTTGTGGTAGCTGGTGAGTGTACTTGGGTTTGCTCTGTTGTGTAGGAGTGGATAGCTGTGCTCCAACATGATTCCCATCTGTTGCATGATACACTGCCACAGGCTCCCTCCAGTGATGTCTATGAAAGGGAAACAGCGGCCAAAAAGAGAAAGGTACACACATACTTTGGAGCAAATGTGGTGTGTGTGTGTGTGTGTGTGTGTGTGTGTGTGTGTGTGTGTGTGTGTGTGTGTGTGTGAGTGAGTGAATGTGGTGTGTGGTGTATGGTGTGGGTGTGTGTGGTGTGTGATGTGAGTATGGATGAGTGTGGTGTGTAATGTGGGTGGGTGTGGTGTGTGATGTGGGTGTGGATGAGTGTGGTGTGTGATGTGGGTGTGTGTGGGTGGGTGTGGTGTGTGATGTGGGTGTGGATGAGTGTGGTGTGTGATGTGGGTCTGTGTGATGTGTGATGTGGGTGTGGGTGAATGTACTGTGTGGTGTGGGTGGGTGTGGTGTATGGTGTGGGTGTGTGTGGTGTGTGATGTGAGTGTGGTGTGTAATCTGGGTGTGGATGAGTGTGATGTGGGTGGGATGTGGTGTGTGATGTGCGATGTGGGTGGGTGTGGTATGTGATGTGGGTGTGTGGTGTGTGATGTGGGTGTGTGTGGTGTGTGATGTGGGTGGGTGTGATGTGTGGTGTAGGTGGGTGTGGTGTGTGGTATAGGCGGGTGTGGTGTAGGTGAGTGTGCTATACATATCCATTTCCTGTCCTCCTCAGGTCATCCAGGAAACCATCTCCTCTGAAGAAATGATGAAGAGAATAGTTCATACTTCGCTGGAAGAATCTAGAGCAGACTCCACTTCAGGGCAGTCTTCACAAGGTCTGATATAACTGAGTCATAACATTGTTTGCTGTGATCGATTGTCTTTGTCGTTGGCATCAGAAATTGCTTCTGCGGCCGCATCCAACAAAGAACTGGTCAAGGCCTTCCAAGATGAAATGCTGGCAATGGACAAAAGGAACTGATTTCTGTCTGATGTTCCCTTAGATTTCATGACTCATGCCCACTTCATTGTGCTGCGATATTGTAAATACATTACTTTTTCCATTGTTGAGAAGCTAGTGTTGGGTAGCATGCAGTCTGGCTAGCTAGACCATTTTTCTGCTACAGTGCTGGCATCGACTGCCTTGGTTGTACGTGACTGAAGATTTCATACGTGATTGTACTGTGGGAAGTACGGTCACTTGTTGACCTTTGACCTCATGTAAATGTACATACATGTATGCGTAGCGTGTGTACCGTATATTCTGTGCACACGTAAGACGTACGTACCACACACTTTGCACAAGACAGAGACCTCGGGAGTTAAAACATGTCCAACGTTGTACAGTCATTGCCTGTAAGGAGAACGATAGCATGTAGCCTTAACAGACAAATGAATCACTTATGTTTACCTCGTGTGATTGTCTAGAGCGGACTAAAGGAAGTCATCAGTGAAACAAGCGGATTACAGATTCGGATCTACTACCTTGAGTGCCTAGCTCATGCGTCATACATAATCTTTCACGAAAACAAAGCTTTCGTAGTAGACCCTAGGAGAGACGTGGACGCTTATGTAGAGGTACGTAAGAATTGACTGCTCTGTTTTTTTTCCCGCAGTTTATAGTTTCGTGAAGTTCAAGGGCTACCCTCAAATCTTAACGCAGGAATTGGCTAATTTAGGCGCCACGTTAGCTGGGGTCTTGGAAACACATTTCCATGCGGACTTCGTTTCGGGTCATTTGGAGCTCCAAGAACGGTTCAACGTCCCCATTTACTTCGGTCCAGGTGCCGGCTCTCGCGCCAAATTCCCCCTCCATGAAGTTCAAGATGGCGAGGTATGGTTGATGGCTGTCGTCTTCCTCTCCCTAATCTCTGAGATTAAGTGCATTGTACGTACTCTACATGTAGGAAATTTCCCTGTCCACTCGCTACTGCTTCAAAGTCCGTCACACCCCCGGACACACCCCTGAATCTGTCTGCTATGTCCTGTTAGATCGAGACAACAATAGCAAACCTATCAAGGTGTGTGCATGTGTGTGTGTGTATGTGTGTGTGTGTGTGTGTGTGTGTGTGTGTGTGTGTGTGTGTGTGTGTCTGTGTGTGTGTGTGTCTGTCTGTCTGTATGGTGTGTGTGCACATGTGTATGTGTATGTGTGTGTGTGTGTGTGTGTGTGGTGTGTGCACATGTGTGTGTGTGTGTGTGGTGTGCACGTGTGTGTGTGTTGTAGTGTTGCCACAAAACTGCTAAAAGTGTATCACAATAATACGTATCTTATTCTCTGAACGTGTATCACAATACATCACAATATCAGCGCATTGCAAAATAGGTACACTTAGAGTTTATTACTTGTAACTTATCAGAAAGAATTAGTTGTTCGCCTGTTCTAGTGCAAGCCAATTACGTTTGTCTGCAACCACTTTACTCAGTACTCTGTATAGAGGTCCTTTCAATGCGTGACTATCTGACGTAGCCAGACCCTACTCGCCGTGTAAGAAAGGGTCTGGGGCTTTTCATATCTGACGTAGCCAGACCCTACTCGCCGTGCAAGAAAGGGTCTGGGGCTTTTCATATGCACAAGCTATTTAAGAGGGCGGAGTTGATAAGATGGCAATCGTGATTAGAAGCAACTAGTGCAATTCTTGAGTCTAAAGATGAATTTCTTGCCAGATTCGCAACACATGGCTTCTCCATCAACTTTTGATTATTGTGGTAGGAAGGAATCAAAGCCAGTATCGCTGTTTGAATATATCGTCAATGATTGTCTGGAGGATAGATCAGACCCGGCATTACTGGTGAATGGATGTGAGTGCAGATTCTTGAGAAGTGACAATTCTTCCACTTTGATGAACACGCTTTGGGCTTGTTGCTTCAGAACTAATTGTAGAGAATACCGAAGTACGAACAGTAGTACAATTTGTATCTTTTGAAGAAAACCTGATGTGTGTGGACCTTGTTTATTTCTCCATTTTATATGGTTATGTAATTTAGCGATTGGAAATTTCCATAAACTCTAAGGTTGTTCTGTAAGGTGTCCAGGTCAATAGCAGACCTGTCACCGCTACGGGTGATGAAATGCCCAGACCCTTTCTCGCTCACCTGGTGACATCAGTCCCTAAAAATGGCCGAGCGAGTTTGGGTCTGAGCTATACCAGACTAATGCATGGCATCTCTGAGTATTCGAGTGCATTAATTAACTTATTCTGATTCTGGGTGATTATTTGATTAACTGTGGGAGTGAGGTGTAGGGACTATAGTAGGCCTAAGCCAATTATGTGCACATAATTTCACAAATAATAGGTACCTCTGTGAATCAGGAATAATTCGCAAATATTAATAGGGAGCTTAATAAAGATTGTAGCACAAATGGTGGATCAGCACGGCATGGAATGTGTTTCCTACCCCTTTAAATGACTCTTTCTGTCACAATAGGAAGTAATGCACAAGAACACGTGTGCTGCAATGTATAAAGTATGAGTATACATATTGTGTTGTCTGCTGTCTGAGGTCTTATAAAACCTCATAGCAACAAAGTTACGGTGCCTAAACCATCATCGATCTAAGGATGGCGCGCATATCAGCTGAAAAAAGGGTGTGTATTCAAGAATAGGTGGAGTTTGGAGGAAAATAATAGGTGATGCTTGGTGAATAATCGGCTCAGGCCTAGACTATAGCCTGATTGCTAACAAAGGTCAAATGCACTAACATTGCAGGCCCAGCAGGAGAGCCACTGGAGATGTGTGCCTCACAGCTGTATCACGACATGAAGTATGTTTAGTGAATCGTATCGTTTAGAGAACATATCGCGATATATTGTGTATCACTATTATTGTCGCAACACTAATTGTAGTGTGTGTGTGGTGTGTTTCCTTCGTTCTGTACATGTAAAGAGTGTGCTCTGCTGTGGTCTTTGTGCAGGTGTTCACAGGAGATACCCTCTTTATTGGATCGTGTGGGCGACCAGACCTTGTCGGCTCACTTGGTCACACAGCAGAGCAGATGGCAGCTGACATGTACGAATCTCTGACTAGCAAACTAATGACTCTCCCAGTGGATGTCCAGGTGTGTTGCTGGTCTTTTAGATCAAACTTGCTTGTTTATTCCTCAATATCGTGCACACTACTATTTTGTTATTGTTGTTGTTGTTGTTGTTGTTGTTGTTGTTGTTGTTATTCCTGCTACTACAGTTGCTGCTGTTCTTCAGGTGTTCCCGGCTCATGGTGCTGGCTCTCCTTGTGGGAAGAACCTGGGATCAGCCCTCTACTCTACTATTGGACAAGAGATGGCTACAAATCCTGCTCTTCAGTTCAATGAGGTAAGACTCTTGTGTGTGCTTACACCCTCAATAAACCGATGTGAATAGTTTGTTCTCTTTGTAGAAATCTGAGTTTGTCAAATTCTTGACACAGGACCCCCAAGCCACTCCTCATTATTTCACTTTTGATGTTGCCTCTAACATTGTGAGTTGTCTGTGCTGGTTGTCAACACAACAGCTTACTCGTGAACATACTTTTTATAGGAAGGAGCACCTCCTTTGAAGGACGATGTGCTAAGGGTCCCACGAGTGGGTCCTGTGGACTTTATGAAGCACTACATGAAATCGGATGACTTTGTAGTCTTGGACACAAGAAATGTGTGTTATCTAGTATATTTGAGAAAGTTTGAGTCGTTAGAAGTTCCGTGTCTATCTAGGCAGTAGACTTTGCCAACTCTTTCATTCCAAAATCAATTAACTGTCCAATTGGTTCAGAAGGTGGAGTCATAGTTGGCCCAGAAGATGGGAATTTTTCTATTTGGGTAAGGATGTGTGTGTCTGTATTGGTGCCACTATTGGTGCCACTATTGGTGCCACTATTGGTGCCTCTACTAGTCACTAAGTGTCAGTGTTTTTTGTCATGCATTTGGAAGGTGGGCACGATGATTCGTCAGTCCCAGAAATTGGGACTTGTCACACCTCCCGGTAGAGAAATGGAGACCTTACAAAGGTTAGGTCGTATTGGTTACTCCAACGTTGTCTGTGTCCTGGATGGAGGTATAGCCAGTTGGAAGGCCAATGGATATCCTGCTTATGCCTTTACTAAGTTAAACCTTGTGAGTGGTCATTGTTGAAGGTTGTCTTCAGCCAGATCATGTTGTTCTTGTCTGTTGTTTGAAGGAGAAGAACTGCAGTAGTCTTCGCACAATGATGGAAGCAGGGTTCCAAATTGTGGATGTTAGGACAGAGGCAGAGTTCAAAGAGAATGCGGTCAAATCAGCAGTCAATCTACCACTGTCTCATCTTAACAGCTTAATGGACCAACTGGACAAGTGAGGGGTTTTCCTGTGTTTTACCTGTTCATTAGTGAACCTCTCTCCTTATTGCAGAGACCTTCCTGTCGTCTGCTACTGCAAGGGAGGGTTTCGCTCGGCCATTGCTGTGTCACTCCTGCTAAAGAACGGATTCACCACTCAAGATGTTTCCAAAGGCTTTGCTGCAATATCGACGTACTGTCCATCGTGTACTAGCACTGGAAAGGTACGTTGTAGTCTCCTTCCCTGGTACTAATGTTTTTTTTTGATGTGAACTTTAACATGGTCAGGTTTGCTCAAGTTTGAAGGAGATGATCGATGCTATGAAGTAGTGTTGAAGAGAGCTACAAACTCAAAACATAGTTTTCTTACTTTTAGCCAAACAGCATACGCACTTCACGTGTACCACAGCCATGCCTATGAACCTGACAATGTATACATAGAAACGTGTGTAGATTTATTGTGTGAAGTATTGCAGTTATGAAGCTGACAGATGACAGCAGCAAATGCTTCAGGCAAAGTTTGTGGTTTGATTTCAACCAACCCCACAACACTCTGACTGCCCCATCCCAGCGTCAGCAGCTGTGTGCGATGAGACCCATCCCACCGTCAGCATCTGTGTGTGATGTGGCCCATCCCAGCATCTACAGCCGTGTGTGATGTGGCCCATCCCAGCGTCAGCAGCTGTGTAGGATGTGGCCCATCCCAGCATCTACAGCCGTGTGGGATGTGACCCTGAATACTTGGTCTGGTCAATGGTCTCACAGAACTAGACCAGATTTTTGCCTCCCCATCAGGGACTGACAAATGAGGAGAAATGGTATCTGGTTCTGCAAGACTACATGGCTGTCTCTTCTTTGTCAAAGGAACCTGTCACCTATGGAAGACATGGTTGGTGTGAGCTGGCTACATGCATGCATGATCACTCAACTACATATTACCTGTCACTGATAGTTTTGCATGATGGTGTTCCTGTATCTTATTTACTAGGTCCAAGTCTACATCAGTTTACACAAGACCAATACTAACCCAGTTGATATTTGGCCACCTAGTTTGTCATCAACTTTGTCCACTTTTGCAAATGCTCAAAAGTGGTACCAACTCTACTTGGCACACATCAAAGAAAATGTGGCACTAGCATCAGATTCTGACACTGCACGGACACTTTACTTGGGCCAAAGTGTGAGCATTCATACTTGACCCAGTAGAGTGTCCTGGTATGATAGCAATTGGCTTTTGTACACCCATGGCCAGTCCCGTGCTGTATACAAAACCACAAGCTTTATTGGCATAGCAACAATGTGGAGATATTCCCAAAGGAAACACCACAAACTGTGTATTGGCTCTTCATTACACTCGCTCTAAATGGGTGCTTCCACCGTCCATACTCGAGCAATAAACAGGTCATTTTGAAGTACAGTTAGTCACAATAAATACTACTTATCTTTACAGCTATAAAGTTAGACATCACAAGACAATGACTTTCGAAGTGGCACACAACAATAAATTACAGTTGCAAATAGCAAGGCTATAGAATTGATGAGTTATTAAACACTATTTCATTGTTCTAACATGCAAAGTTAAATCAACACTCTTGCCAATGATCAGCTGAATGTCCTCTTTGGCTTCTTCTGTTATCTTCTGAATGGTGCGACCAGCAGGACCAATTACTATGGACTAGAGGACACTTACAGAATATTATAAATCTAACTAGCGTTGACACTCCACTAAACTAACCTTTTGACCTTGTGAGGTGCAAGTTAGATATTGCATGACTGTCAAGACATCTTCTGACTCCTCCCACAATTCATTACTCTGTAATTAGAGGGATATACTTATCATGGGAGCATGACACAATGCACACACAAATTGCTCAAATCTAGAACTTGTGACTTATACACTCAGGGTCACTAGAGGAGGTGTGTGGGGGGTCACTACAGGAGATGTGTGTGGGGGGTCACTACAGGAGATGTGTGTGGGGGGTCACTACAGGAGATGTGTGTGGGGGGTCACTACAGGAGATGTGTGTGGGGGGTCACTACAGGAGATGTGTGTGGGGGGTCACTACAGGAGATGTGTGGGAGCTGGTTTTACCTACACAGCAAATGGGATAACACACAGGAAGTGATAGACTACACAGAAAGTGATAGACAACACAGGAAATGACAGAGTGCACAGGAAGTGAGGACAATGTATGCAACCAGAACAGACCTGTCGGATGACATATGGAATCTCTTTATGTAAATGAAGGAAGAGCTTTTCTCGAACAATATCTTCTACAACTGTCAATAATGACAGCCGCGTTGTTGTAGTCTCCACCCACTTCCCAGGGTAAGCACTGGAGACCAGAAAGTCCTTGGGGCAAGTCAGAAAGCTAGACATTAACATATGTGCATCAGTTGACACTCAATGACATACCCTCAGCGAGTCCACTCCATCTCCTGTTAGAGCTGAGATCATGAACACTTCATGAAAAAGACAAGCTCTTGTATCATTGCTGTTTGTTTCCTTAGTATCCAGGTAAGTTTGCAACATGTGTGTCAACTTATCTACCATTTCCAGTAAGACACGTTTGTGACGTATCAAGTCAACCTGAAGAATTGACTTCATAACATTCACTCACTCATTGCCGTCACGACTGCTAACCTTGTTCAAAGCTAAGGCGAAGGGTGTGTCCTTATATGACCAAATTGTACGGCATATTTCAGGAGGCAAGAGATGAGCACTTTGCTTGTCGGATGCGTCAACCACTAGGACTCCTACAACATGTAAAAGTAGAATGTACAAAACCGTATCATCCCACAAACAGCTGCTGCCCACCTCACCAAGATCAGCCTCCATCAGTGCCTGCTCAGCATCTGTTAGTAGTTCTTTAGACATCTTCAACTTACGACCATATCTGTAGTCAACAATACCTGGAGTGTCTAGCAGGACCTGAAGAAAGCAGCATGATAGGGCAGGCCAGACAGCAGGAAGCCAAGATTACCTAACTTACTATCTGTGTTGCACCCTTCACAAACGTTCCAAGCGACCGATGACGAGTTGTGTGCACTTTCGGAGACACAGCGAATATCTGACGTATGCACATAAGCAAACTACCATTAATAATGTTCCTATCACACCAAATCAGAGGTAGCTCTTAATCATTTACAGTGAAACCTCAATAACAAGACACCTTTCATGGCTTTAGGACCACTGTTAATAGTCCTGTTTATAGAGGTGTCCATATATGTACACACCAGTGTTGTGGTAATGGTAATTAGTAATTGTAATCAATTGTAATTAGGTATACATTTGCCAGTAATGGTAATATAATTGTAACGGAGCTGTTTCAGTCTCAGAGTAGTTGTAATGGTAGTTGGTATTCTTTTGCTATTTGCATCAAATTACACAATTACCATGCAACTACTCTGATGGATATTATGTATATCTGTGGATATATTTTGCCCCCTAAGAAGGTAGATTTTGGCTAGTTTGAGGCTATTTTCTGTGCTATATTAAACCCAGTGCCTGGTTGAAACAGGAAAATAACATAAATCTCATGATTTAGATCACCCCATTTATGAAATCTCGGTAAGGTGCAATAACTTTTGCAAGCATCCAAGAATAAATCTGTAATTAGTAATTGTAATTGCAATTGTAGAAATGTAGTTGCAATGGTGATTGATTACTTTAGTGGAGATCCGTAGTGGTAATGGTAATCGTAATGCTTTGATACCAATAAAATAATTGCAATGGTAGTTGATTGTGATACCCTTGTAATGGCCACAACACTGGTACACATGTCAATGTAAGGGATGTCAAATCGGGCAGAGCAGTGGTGTCCTGTTAAAGGAGCTGGCTACATTTCGGAGGTGTCCTTTAACAGAGATTTCACTATAAATCTTTCATTCTGAAATAAGGAACGCGGTAGCGTCGCATCCCCGCAACATGCAGTTCCCACTATATCTACATAAACTGTACATTCAACTTCACCTTGCGTCCAAGAAGACGATTAGATAGTGTTGACTTTCCCGCATTTGGCGAACCGACAATAACAGCTTTCAGAATTTTGCATTCATCTGTCGGTTCCCGCTGTACCTCGTGGAATGATTCTTCGGATGTGCTCAGTGATCTTCCACTAGATGTCATGCGCCTGAATGTTCTGAAGGATATGTTCGGTACTCTAGAAAAACTAGCCATTAGAAAATGAAGAAGTTTGGTCGGTGCATACGAAAGTAATCGGCCATTTTGCTTAGGGAACATCAAAAGGAAAATGGCCACGGCTTTTACGTCGACGAAGAAGACTCCTTTTCTAATTGGAGTAACGGGAGGCACGTCGTGTGGAAAGGTACTTGTGCCGTGTGTATTGGTAGTACTCTTTTAGAGTTTATTGCACTTCCGTGTGCTTGCATGTGTCACCCGCAAGCAGCATCGTGATGGCTTGCGGCATAGATAAGGTAAAGGGGGGTAATTTGGAACAGTCAGGCCAAAAGCCGTGCCAACTACAAGCTACATCCATCATTTCTTGTCCGTATTATCTCAATGAAGGGGGAGTTTGGCAGTAGCAAGAATGGCTGGGCAACTGAACCACAACAGAAGTTACTGGCCCTGTTCCAAATTACCATCGTGTTCCAAATTACCCCCCTTTACCTTACTCCAACAGCTATCCATACTTGCAGGTGTTGCACATAAAGTTGCAAGTATCAAACTGTACCTCTCTGGATTCTTCTGGTACCATTCCACCAATCACTTTAATGTTGAATTTTTGTACCTTAAAAGACCTTCTCTTTTCTTGGTTCCAAACTTTGGAATTTCTTACCGCCAGAAGCAAAGAAGACAACTAATATTTAACATTTCACTTCCCTAGTATTATCCTCTATAGCCACTTAGCTGCATGACGTACTTGTATGGTATGATTTGTTGCATGAGTTTTCTTCTATTTTTTATTTCATTGTTGTATTTTATTGCTTGCATGTTTTCTTTATTTTGTATGTTCGTAGATACTAGTATCTATGGTATGTTTGTTATTTGCTGGAGGCCACTCCAGGGTAAATTATAGTACCTAAATACCTAACTGAATACCTGTACCTACCACATCCCACCATAGACCTCACACAACCAATCTCTACAATTAAAAAGAACCTCTAGGAATTCTTCTGGACTCGTTTCCTACAGCATTTTGATCTAGATAACACATGTACTTGCCATCTATGTTGTCCATGCTCATCTTGCCATTTTGTCAGTAATTCTTGATGTAAATGTATACCTTTGTTACTTACGTCAAAAACCGTGTGTCTCATATTCTCCTCGCAATTACAGATCAAATTTATTTTCATTTTTTATCAGTGTATTTATGAGGGCACACAATATGCAGTTTGAGTTCATGCATTTATCATTGATCCCCATCTCTCCCTATGGCCTAAGTTACAACACATTACCAGAGCCCACAGCATACACATTGATTTCTTGCCTTTATTTCCACCACGAGCTCATACATTGCAATTTTACCTCACAATCAACTTATGTACACATTTACTGCTGCACCAGATCTTGGTGTACATCCTTCAGTTACAATTGTGACTGAAAAGCATATATAATATATAATATAATAATATGTAATGTGTAATATAAAATGTCCTTGTTCTTCGTACCTCTCATTTTAATTCTCATGCACCTTACGTTTTGATATATGTATCTTTGTACCACAAAATCTGCTGTAGTTAATCGAGCTCCAAACTTGCACTTTCCTTTCATGCCTGATTTTCACTATTTAAATTCTCCACTTCTCACTTACTTCTCACATACCCACATTTTGGTTACATTTCCACGCGTACTCACTTCAGTCCTTGTACTCTCATCACACATACATTTTAATCTTGTGTTTGTTTTCCACAAAGTCTGACCTCCCTTATACTACCTCATTTCATTTCACTTCAACTAGACTTCCCCATTTATGGTTGTAGTCCTTCAGTCGATTGCTACTTTCTTGTGGCTGTAGTCCTTCAGTCACTACTGTCTTGTGGCTGTAAGGCTTAGACGTGTACTGTCTTGTGGCTGTAAGGCTTAGACGTGTACTGTCTTGTGGCTGTAAGGCTTAGACGTGTACTGTCTTGTGGCTGTAAGGCACAGACGTGTACTGTCTTGTGGCTGTAAGGCACAGACGTGTACTGTCTTGTGGCTGTAAGGCACAGACGTGTACTGTCTTGTGGCTGTAAGACATAGACGTATACTGCCTTGTGGCTGTAAAGCACAGACGTGTACTGTCTTGTGGCTGTAAGGCACAGACGTATACTGTCTTGTGGCTGTAAGGCATAGACGTATACTGTCTTGTGGCTGTAAAGCACAGACATATGTATGGTAATAAAAAATAATTATTATGACCAGAAAATTAGTGTGACAATTCAAAAATTCAACTCAATTATGAGGCACACAATTGCAATTTCAGGTTGCTGCCAATAAGGACTTGTGGACTATTTTTGTTTTGTTTGCTTGCTTGTTTGTTTTCCTATTTTGTTGCTATTGTCTGTGTATACAAATCTAATTTTTTTTCTGTTCTGAAAAAAAATTATTATTATAAAAAATATTTAAATTTGTTCAAACTAGCTGAGCATTCTGCGAATGTAACTGTGGGAATACAGGACATCTCGTCCTTGTAGGCCAGTTGAAAACTGATGGGCTTTCCTGGTTACATATCCACTGGTGTCTTGTGTTGATATTGCATGAATTGAATTAGATATCTATTCATCTACCTAGCTGTGTATGTAGGGTCTTACCATCCATCTACATCTGTCTTGCCTTGTGCTTTTAGACGGAAGTTTGTAGAGCAATTGTTTCACAATTGGACAACAGGCTTGATCAGGCTGTTGTGAATGGAAAGGTTAGTATTTTGAGTCAGGAATGCTTCTACAAATCACTTTCAGAAGAGGAGAAGTTATCAGTGGACAGAGGAGAGTATAACCTTGATCATCCAGGTTGGGAGGTTATTGTGTTTGGCTTAAATGCATGTTGGTACCAAATGTGAATGACCTATTGTCTAGATGCTTTTGACACTGAGTTGATGGTCACCACCTTAAAGCATGTTTACGAAGGTAGAACAGTCCATGTTCCGAGATATGACCTCACAACCTGTCAAAGGTGAAGATTAGCTTTCCTTTTATTACGAGGGTATAGCTATTTGTTTTTGTGTGTGTGCTGCCATTGTTGTGTGTGTGCTGCCATTGTTGTGTGTGTGCTGCCATTGTTGTGTGTGTGCTGCCATTGTTGTGTGCTGCCATTGTTGTGTGTGTGCTGCCATTGTTGTGTGCTTCCATTGTTGTGTGTGTGCTGCCATTGTTGTGTGTGTGCTGCCATTGTTGTGTGTGTGCTTCCATTGTTGTGTGTGTGCTGCCATTGTTGTGTGTGTGCTGCCATTGTTGTGTGTGTGCTGCCATTGTTGTATTTAGATTGGAGGAGATGGATGTGTTTAGACCAACAGAAGTTGTTCTTTTTGAAGGGATACTTGTTCTGTACTATCGTGAAGTTCGAGACCTTCTTCATATGAAACTGTTTGTTGATTTGGACAGTGACACTCGTCTTTGTAGGAGAGGTGTGTTTATGTAGTGTTCTTTCTAGTGTGTGTGTGTGTTTGTGTGTGTGTTTTGTTTGTGTGTGTGTGTGTTTTGTTTGTGTGTGCGTGTGTCTGTGTGTTTGTGTGTGTGTGTGTTGACAGTCCTAGTGTGTGTGTGTGTGTGTGTGTGTGTGTGTGTGTGTATGTGTGTGTTACTGGCCCTAGTATGTTTGTTGCTGGTGTTGCCAGTCCTAGTGTGTGTGTTGCCAGTCCTAATGTATGTGATGCCTGTCCTAGTGTGTGTGTGTGTGTGTGTGTGTGTGTGTGTGTGTGTGTGTGTGTGTGTGTGTGTGTGTGTTACTGGTCCTAGTATGTTTGTTGCTGGTGTTGCCAGTCCTAGTGTGTGTGTTGCCAGTCCTAATGTATGTGATGCCTGTCCTAGTGTGTGTGTGTGTGTGTGTGTGTGTGTGTGTGTGTGTGTGTGTGTGTGTGCGTGTGTGTGAGTTGTAAGTCATAACATACTATTGCTGGTCCTAGTGGCTACAAATGCTGCTCACTTGATTTGTTGTCATTCAACAGTGGAAAAGGACATTAAGGAAAGAGGAAGGACTCTTAACTATGTACTAAAGCAGTACACAGATCTTGTGAAGCCAGCCTTTGAAGAGTTCACCCTTCCTGTATGTTAGGACTGCATATGTGTCATTTGTGTAATATACCTTGTCACTACCCAGTGCCACGAATTCCCTTGTAGAGTAAGAAGTATGCTGATGTTATCATACCAAGAGGGATTGAGAACACAGGTATACTGTACAGTAGTCTCGCATAGCCAGACCACTATTTCATCTCCTTTATTTGGTGACTAGAACATTACATCACACTTAAAAATGGAGGCGAGAATTGGTCTAGATCAGTACTAGTATATGTGTACAAGTGTGTGTAGATCTGTCCTCGAATGATTTCATTGTTGCCTCTGCTCTTTTTGCCTTCAGTTGCTATTGGTTTGATTGTGGAACATATTCGAAACATTGTCGAAGGCAGTGGAGTACAGATCAGACAGTCCTCGGTCGATGGTGAAGTAACACGAAGGAGAAGGCATAGTTCACACTCAGATGCAAAATCAAGACCACATTAAAAATGAATAATCATTCAAATCATAAAACATAAAACTGGAAGTATGTTGACCTATAATGATTGTAGATAGTTCCAAGTATTGTTGAATTAGATAAAATGAAATTAGAAAAACTGCACAACAACTTCTTGCAAAGCAGCAGCTACCTGATTGAACTGAGCTAAAGCTTGTTGAAAGAGTGGCCTAGAGGGGTGGACAGAAAGGGTGGACAGGGGGATGGTGGGGAGGGGTGGACAGGGGATGGAGGGAGAGGGTGGACAGGGGATGGAAGGAGAGGGTGGACAACGAATGGAGGGAGAGGGTGGACAGGGGATGGAGGGAGAGGGTGGACAGGGGGATGGAGGGAGGGGGTGGACAGGGGGATGGAGGGCGAGGGTGGACAGGGGGATGGTGGGGAGGGGTGGACAGGGGATGGAGGGAGAGGGTGGACAGGGGGATGGAGGGAGAGGGTGGACAGGGGGATGGAGGGAGGGGGTGGACAGGGGGATGGAGGGAGAGGGTGGACAGGGGATGGAGGGAGGGGGGTGGACAGGGGATGGAGGGAGAGGGTGGACAGGGGGATGGAGGGAGGGGGGTGGACAGGGGATGGAGGGAGGGGGGTGGACAGGGGGATGGAGGGCGAGGGTGGACAGGGGATGGAGGGCGAGGGTGGACAGGGGATGGAGGGAGGGGGTGGACAGGGGGATGGAGATGTATTTGTTAAGTTTTAATGAAATCTGTTGAATATTGGTCTTATCACCTGCTGTCTGGCAACATCCAAAAGCTGTAGAGATTGTCAACACTCAACATCAAAGGATTGGGTAAACCAATTATCTAGTGAGAGAATTGAGCAATTGATTAAATGCAGTTACCCTAGGAAGGGTGGGAGGGGCAGAAACTGTCAGCAGCTAACCTGAAGAAGTGTTTTGTCAATGACTTGGATAAGGTCCTGAGAAGTGGCTACTGATGGAGATTGCCCAGAACACACAAAACTGCACACACACACACACAGGCTAGGGTTATTAAGGCATACAGATCAAGCCCTTAGTCAAAATGAACACGAGGCATACTTGTTAATGGAGGCCAGCAAGGCAGTTACATGCTTGAACAGTCCCTCAAGCTGATCCCTCAAGTCCTCAACATTCAAACCAGACTTCTTACGCTCCCTGCAACAAGCCACTATTTTAGTGCTGTTATCATGGGACAAATGTAACTGAAACTCGGGTAACTTTGCAATCACAGAAAGTAGTATTTACCTCCTTAACTTTACTCCGTCATAAATGGCCCCCAACACCCATGGAATGCCCTCTAGAGCTGTGGATGGAGGGGACTGGAGTAGTTTCTGCAAATCATCATCCTTTGGTGTTAGGTGGAGAGGATTAAGGGACGACACTTCAGTTCCAGCCTGGAAGGAGAAGGGGGTAGAGAGGTGATACATGCTCTTGTACACGAATTCAGAATGTCACACACATACACAAACACACACACACACACACACACAAACACACACAAACACACACACACACACACACACAAACACAAAGGGAGGGAAGAGAGAGCATTAGTCCTATGGATGCCTACCACATGGTCTGCCTGAGACGGACACTGGTTGGCTACTTCCGACAGTTTTTGGTGTAGAACTTCCAGAGCTGCTAAGGAATGTGTAATGACACCGTTGTAGCTATATATAGACAAATGATAGAAATCAACCAGTGTAGACCAGTATTGACTGCATAAGTATAAATGAATGGCCAGTACTTGGAGTGTGCAGAGAATGCCCTCAGGAGTTGGGAGGAATGTTCCAGTAAAGAAGAGGCCAAATCAGGTGCCCCATGAGACTCTAGAGGACATAGGAAGCAACAGACATCAGAAGAGGCAGCTCAGAAGATACACGTAATCCTCACTATGACGCATCCTGCAATACTCGACTAGTCCCTTCACATGAACTTTGGCTTTGGAGGGAGTCAGAAATCCAAACACTGCTATCCAATGCCTACATCAATAGATTGTCCATCAAGGATGGCAGACATCACAGCAAACATGCTAAGAGAACTTAAAAACAAAAGTATAACATTTCTTTACTTTTCCATAAGGTGCACAATGTTGTGGAAAGTCCATGGAGGTTTGATCATCACAACATCTAACCTAAAGGGAATAGGAGAGTAGAAGAGACAAGAATGCTTAGCCTAACAAACAGTTCAAACTCTCACCAAAGGTTGTCATAAACCACTTTCATTTCTTCTTCAACAACAATGGAAAGGCCATCTCTTAAAACAGACTCTGTTTGGCAAATGATGTCATCTACAATAGCTTTAGCTGTTTCCATCTGCACTTGTTGGGAAACGCGCTGGGCATACTCTACCAAAGACACACAACTATGGCAGCTCTCCACTGCATCAGCTCACACTGGCTAGGCCACGACAAACCTGCTGTATGTGCATAAGACATAGGATTGCTACCTTGATTTTGGAAGTATCTACAGAGACTTCTCAGCTCAGGAAGAAGGATCTGCGATATCAATGAAGACATCAGCTCATCTAAGCAACCGCATATACTTCTGGAGTTGGACCCACCTTCCTGTTCACTGCCTTGACACCATTGACAAGACTTTTACTACACAGTTGAGTGTCATTGGAGAAGAGAACTACTATTCCACCTCTATCTACAGGAGGGGAGGGGCAATAGTCACCACTGACTCAACATCACCACAACCAGCCAAAGCACTGAACCCTAACAACCTTGCACTTTCAGTTGATAAACCAAACAACAGTGAAGAATTCGGTCATCATTGTTTTCTATGGCCATATTGGACAGCTCCGTGTTGACCTGGACCAAACAGCACATAAATGCTCACAGACATACACACATGTATAAAGAATGCATGTCACCTGTAAGAGAATGCATGTCACCTGTACAGAGGATGCATGTGATCTGTACAGAGAATGCATGTGATCTGTACAGATCATATGCATGTGATCTGTACAGATCATATACATGTCTTTTCTGCAGAGAATTTGGGTACAAACCTCTTCCATAGTTTGTCCTCTGACTCTTGGATGATTAGACAAGAAGCAAGAGTGAAGGAACTGAATTGCTCTTCGAGCGCGGTCACCAATTCCATCTTGGTTCTGCATGAAGACACTGTGTGACAAAGGGTATTGACCATGTCTTGCACATCAAACCTTTAGTCCATCCAATTCCTGCATAACTGTCCATGGGATGACTAGTACTGGACGACCCACACCTGCAAAGCACCAACATACAAGCACATCAACACATCAACATACAATCACATCAACATACAAGCACACCAACACACAAGCACACCAACATACAAGCACACCAACATACAAGCACACCAACATACAAGCACACCAACATACAAAAAGGAACACACAGACCTTTAATTGCACAGTCTTTCAGTTCCATAAGGAAGTCCAAATGAGAAAGAAGAATGTTTGTGTCAAGAACAAGATACAGGTTGTCCTGGGGGGTGCAGAATTAACACAAGTAAAATGATTTAGCTGAAGCCTGTTTGTGTGTGCATGTGTTCATAGGTGTGGGGTGTGCATGGGGTCTTGGGTGATAGCAGCCATAAAGTGCTAATTGGTTGACCAACCACAGAACCCAAGGTCAATCATTTGCACTTGATACAACTGAGGCCAACAGATCATAAAAAATTATTTATGGTCAAAAAATTGTGGTTCACACCGGAAAGAAACTATAACTTCAAGAAAATGGCCGGCTACTTCCTTCAAAGTTGAAGCCATGATACAAGGCTACCATGATTACAAAGACATTTGGGGAGCTGAAGTTGCTGACAACTTTAATGGCAAAGGGAAATGGGTAATTCTTACGATGTTTATGCGCCGGTAATGCAGCCAAATTCTTGTTGGCAATGATGACAGTGCTGACCGTGCTAAAGGTTCACTGGAATGGAGTAAATTACTGCCGTTGCCTGACTTAAAGGTCTTCAATAACAGGCCCCACAGAACAGTAGTCTAGCATTTGGGTTTTCAGTATAAACTGGAGATTTGAATGACTCCTGACATTGTGGACTGTGCTGATCATGTTTGGAATCCTTGTAAACCTTGAAATATAATATACCAACAGTGAACATTTGAAGGGGTCAAGTGATTGGTGACAGCAGTCCAAGGAAAAGTTTTAAAATTAAAGGAAAGCTTAGTGTATGTATGGGTGTAGGGTTAGATACAAGTCTAGGGGGAGCAGTAACAATCCTGGGAGGGGGCACAGGGGGGGCGAGCACTAAACGCATCCCTGGTGAAACTACAAGTACAAAATGCAATAATGGATTAGCGGATGAATAACTATTAACTAGTTAGTGAGGTATGAATGGGTTGTGCTGGTTAGGTGATTGACAAGACCCCACATCACGGCAGCGGGTTACATCGTGAATGTAATCAGCAGTACTCTTTGATCGACCCAACTTCCGCCTCCACACCACATGAGCCACAACCCACATTCACAAAGCACAGACATTCGAAATGAAAAAGAAAGGAAAAGCATTTTACCTGATAAGATACAGAACTTGCAGGCTTTTTAGCAGCAAATAATGTCTGCAAAATGAAGTCCAATAAACACACATCAACGAATTCCTTGGTCTATTATGTGGTACTCTGACAGGACAAACTACTCGTACACAGACTACACTCACAGGGGCAGAGGTATGGTCCATGTCCTGCAGAAGACCAGCTCTAGCTTCTTGTACTTGATACACCAACTGCTGCTGTAGATCAACACTGATGTCCATGTCCATTTCAATCTCCTCATCTTCCAACCAGCTGGGCACATCACAACAATAAAAAATATGAAAGAGAATGTGTTGAGTACAAATGTAACAATACACACACCGTCCTGCTACATCTTCCATGTCAACAGAGTTCTCTTCAACAACTGAGTCATCAACAAGAGGAGGGATTCCCAATGGTGGCCCTATATAACTTTCACAAGTAGCATGCTTTGAGGGCTCTCCGTAGCTGGGAGCATGCTTTGAGGGTTCTCCATAGCTGGGAGCATGCTTTGAGGGTTCTCCGTAGCTGGGAGCATGCTTTGAGGGTTCTCCGTAGCTGGGAGCATGCTTTGAGGGCTCTCCATAGCTGGGAGCATGCTTTGAGGGCTCTCCATAGCTGGGAGCATGCTTTGAGGGTTCTCCGTAGCTGGGAGCATGCTTTGAGGGCTCTCCATAGCTGGGAGCATGCTTTGAGGGCTCTCCATAGCTGGGAGCATGCTTTGAGGGTTCTCCGTAGCTGGGAGCATGCTTTGAGGGCTCTCCATAGCTGGGAGCATGCTTTGAGGGTTCTCCATAGCTGGGAGCATGCTTTGAGGGTTCTCCGTAGCTGGGAGCATGCTTTGAGGGCTCTCCGTAGCTGGGAGCATGCTTTGAGGGCTCTCCATAGCTGGGAACATGCTTTGAGGGCTCCTTCACAACCTACAAAGTTTAAGTGATGAAAATTGGACTACAGTAGTACCTCCTTTGAGAGATCACCCTCGTGAAAGACCACCTTTCACGGGTCCCTAAGGCCTAAGGGTGGTCTCTCAAAAGGTGTACTAATGTACATCCACGTGGAGCAAAAGGTTATCATAACCATAGACTATCAATGAACCTCCAGAAGCATCAATCGCCCGACTCGCCTTGGGCTTTGTCTTGTTGTTGCTATTTCCATTACAGTTAGCTTCACGTGTGCGTTGTCTGGACACTTTGGAACTCTCGGGAAGCTTCCAAACACTTTCTCCGGTATATACATTGAAAAAGTAGAACTTATTCTTTTTTGTGCGCGATTCCACCTTCATCCATCCGCCATCATCGTCCTCGTTATCTGCCATAATGCACGGACGTCAGCTGGCAAAACAGCAAAGAGCTTAGGCATAGTATGGTCTTGCAAAACAGACTCCTACCGACGCCGCGTGTTCTCAGCATCACTTCCGCCCGCCATTTATTTCTGTGAAGCTCAGCAAGTTGCCTACAAAGTTGGCCCAAAAAGAACTGCCCTCAATGAAAAATTCAATTTATGTGTAACTAGATCGAGCATGTGTATAATGGATTCCTGTACTGTACCCTACTTGCCCCACACACAAGGGTCTGGCTACACAAGACTAAAAAGAGTGATACGATGACAACAAGGGGTAAATGCTCCCTGCTCCACTTTGCCAACTTTTTCTCCATAATCTCTTTTCTTTTCTCGTTTATGAATTTTGTACAAGGACTGCAGATTTCAGTGACAGTATATATACAAAGAAGCTTGGTTGAACTTGTGTACATACGTAGCATTGTATCCTCAGGAATGCTGACTTCAATCATTGCTCTATGCACTAGGGGGTAGCAGTCTGACGTGGCCAGACCAAATTCCTCCATTTGCAGGAGGAAAAACGGTCTGAGGACAAATGTCACTATTGTTGGGCCAACAGTCCGGCAGAAGTAGCTATACTGCACGTTGACAATTACATAGCTAGCACATACATATAGCACTATTTGGTTGGTTCCCTAATGTACTTTTTGTGTTTTCTATATTCACAAACTCTACTTGTTAGGTTTGTGTACTCGGTTGTTAATTGAATTGAATTGAATTGGTGCTGTAGCTCGCTAGTATTCAGACTGAGATTGATTGCATGGTATTTATACAATGGGTAGTTCCCATGTACAGTAGTTGGTTCACTTGCTCAGTAGCTGGTTGGTGCACCACACCCAAAACAATGCTAAGCCCCCACATGGGGCCAATGCAGCAATACAAACTCTGCAAGATAACTTGTATTTTTGTTAAGTACACCCATCACAGGCTTACTGCATATTAACAGGTAGATTATTATCTTATTGAGCAACCACGTAGCATAAATATATCTTCAAAAATCAATCAATAGAACGTTTTGGCCACGTAGACCTTCATCAGCCAACAAATCTGAGGAATAAGAAAAAGGCATATTCTCTAAAAAATTGTCACACCTAGCTCCATAAATAATTCTTCTGACAATAAGTAGAATTTAATATTGTTTTCCTATATGTTTGAGGATGGCTTATGAAATTTTGGAGTCGTCAGTCTCAATGCGGAGAGAACACACACTAAATGTAGAGAGAGAACACACCACTCAATGTAGAGAGAGAACACACACTCAATGTAGAGAGGGAACACACCATTCAATGTAGAGAGAGAACACACCACTCAATGTAGAGAGGGAACACACCACTCAATGTAGAGAGAACACACACTCAATGTGGAGAGAACACTCCACTCAATGTAGAGAGAACACATCACTCCATGTAGAGAGGGAGCACACCACTCAATGTAGAGAGGGAACACACCACTCAATGTAGAGAGAGAACACACCACTCAATGTAGAGAGGGAACACACCACTCAATGTAGAGAGAACACACACTCAATGTAGAGAGGGAACACACCACTCAATGTAGAGAGAACACTCCACTCAATGTAGAGAGAACACACACTCAATGTAGAGAGGGAACACACCACTCAATGCGGAGAGAACACACACTAAATGTAGAGAGGGAGCACACCACTCAATGTAGAGAGGGAACACACCACTCAATGTGGAGAGAACACACTCAATGTAGAGAGAGAACACACCACTCAATGTAGAGAGAACACACTCAATGTGGAGAGAACGCACCACTCAATGTGGAGAGAACACACCACTCAATGTAGAGAGAAAACACCACTCAATGTACAGAGAACACACCACTCAATGTGGAGAGAACACACACTCAATGTACAGAGAACACACACTCAATGTACAGAGAACACACACTCAATGTGGAGAGAAAACATCACTCACTGTAGAGAGAGAGCACGCCACTCAATGTAGAGAGAATACGCCACTCAATGTAGAGAGGGAACACACCACTCAATGTAGAGAGAACACACCACTCAATGTGGAGAGAACGCACCACTCAATGTGGAGAGAACACACCACTCAATGTAGAGAGAAAACACCACTCAATGTACAGAGAACACACCACTCAATGTGGAGAGAACACACACTCAATGTACAGAGAACACACACTCAATGTACAGAGAACACACACTCAATGTGGAGAGAAAACATCACTCACTGTAGAGAGAGAGCACGCCACTCAATGTAGAGAGAATACGCCACTCAATGTAGAGAGGGAACACACCACTCAATGTAGAGAGAACACACCACTCAATGCAGAGAAAACACACTACTCAATGGGGAGAGAACACACCACTCAATGTAGAGAGAACACATCACTCAATGTAAAGAGAACACACCACTCAATGTGGAGAGAACACACCACTCAATGTGGAGAGAACACACCACTCAATGCGGAGAGAACACACCACTCAATGCAGAGAGAACACACCACTCAATGTAGAGAGAACACACCACTCAATGCAGAGAAAACACACTACTCAATGGGGAGAGAACACACCACTCAATGTAGAGAGAACACATCACTCAATGTAAAGAGAACACACCACTCAATGTGGAGAGAACACACCACTCAATGTGGAGAGAACACACCACTCAATGCGGAGAGAACACACCACTCAATGCTGAGAGAACACACCACTCAATGTAGAGAGAACACACCACTCAATGCGGAGAAAACACACTAATCAATGGGGAGAGAACACACCACTCAATGTAGAGAGAACACATCACTCAATGTAAAGAGAACACACACTCCAATGTGGAGAGAACACACCACTTAATGTGGAGAGAACACACCACTCAATGTAGAGAGAACACACACTCCAATGTGGAGAGAACACACCACTCAATGTGGAGAGAACACACCACTCAATGTAGAGAGAACACACCACTCAATGTAGAGAGAACACACCACTCAATGTAGAGAGAACACATCACTCAATGTAAAGAGAACACACCACTCAATGTGGAGAGAACACACCACTCAATGTGGAGAGAACACACCACTCAATGCGGAGAGAACACACCACTCAATGCTGAGAGAACACACCACTCAATGTAGAGAGAACACACCACTCAATGCGGAGAAAACACACTAATCAATGGGGAGAGAACACACCACTCAATGTAGAGAGAACACATCACTCAATGTAAAGAGAACACACACTCCAATGTGGAGAGAACACACCACTTAATGTGGAGAGAACACACCACTCAATGTAGAGAGAACACACACTCCAATGTGGAGAGAACACACCACTCAATGTGGAGAGAACACACCACTCAATGTAGAGAGAACACACCACTCAATGTAGAGAGAACACACCACTCAATGTGGAGAGAACACACCACTCAATGTAGAGAGAACACACCACTCAATGTGGAGAGAACACACCACTCAATGCGGAGAGAACACACCACTCAATGCGGAGAGAACACACCACTCAATGTAGAGAGAACACACCACTCAATGCAGAGAAAACACACTACTCAATGGGGAGAGAACACACCACTCAATGTAGAGAGAACACATCACTCAATGTAAAGAGAACACACACTCAATGTAGAGAGAACACACCACTCAATGTGGAGAGAACACACCACTCAATGTGGAGAGAACACACCACTCAATGCGGAGAGAACACACCACTCAATGTAGAGAGAACACATCACTCAATGTAAAGAGAACACACACTCCAATGTGGAGAGAACACACCACTCAATGTGGAGAGAACACACCACTCAATGTGGAGAGAACACACCACTCAATGTAGAGAGAACACACCACTCAATGTAGAGAGAACACACCACTCAATGTGGAGAGAACACACCACTCAATGCGGAGAAAACACACTACTCAATGGGGAGAGAACACACCACTCAATGTAGAGAGAACACATCACTCAATGTAAAGAGAACACACACTCCAATGTGGAGAGAACACACCACTCAATGTAGAGAGAACACACCACTCAATGCGGAGAAAACACACTACTCAATGGGGAGAGAACACACCACTCAATGTAGAGAGAACACATCACTCAATGTAAAGAGAACACACACTCCAATGTGGAGAGAACACACCACTCAATGTAGAGAGAACACACCACTCAATGCGGAGAAAACACACTACTCAATGGGGAGAGAACACACCACTCAATGTAGAGAGAACACATCACTCAATGTAAAGAGAACACACACTCCAATGAGGAGAGAACACACCACTCAATGTGGAGAGAACACACCACTCAATGTGGAGAGAACACACCACTCAATGTGGAGAGAACACACCACTCAATGTAGAGAGAACACACCACTCAATGCGGAGAGAACACACCACTCAATGCGGAGAAAACACACTACTCAATGGGGAGAGAACACACCACTCAATGCGGAGAAAACACACTACTCAATGGGGAGAGAACACACCACTCAATGTAGAGAGAACACATCACTCAATGTAAAGAGAACACACACTCCAATGTGGAGAGAACACACCACTCAATGTGGAGAGAACACACCACTCAATGTAAAGAGAACACACACTCAATGTAGAGAGAACACACCACTCAATGTGGAGAGAACACACCACTCAATGTGGAGAGAACACACCACTCAATGCGGAGAGAACACACCACTCAATGCGGAGAGAACACACCACTCAATGTAGAGAGAACACACCACTCAATGCGGAGAAAACACACTACTCAATGGGGAGAGAACACACCACTCAATGTAGAGAGAACACATCACTCAATGTAAAGAGAACACACACTCCAATGTGGAGAGAACACACCACTCAATGTGGAGAGAACACACCACTCAATGTGGAGAGAACACACCACTCAATGTGGAGAGAACACACCACTCAATGTGGAGAGAACACACCACTCAATGCGGAGAGAACACACCACTCAATGCGGAGAGAACACACCACTCAATGTAGAGAGAACACACCACTCAATGCAGAGAAAACACACTACTCAATGGGGAGAGAACACACCACTCAATGTAGAGAGAACACATCACTCAATGTAAAGAGAACACACACTCAATGTAGAGAGAACACACCACTCAATGTGGAGAGAACACACCACTCAATGTGGAGAGAACACACCACTCAATGCGGAGAGAACACACCACTCAATGCGGAGAGAACACACCACTCAATGTAGAGAGAACACACCACTCAATGCGGAGAAAACACACTACTCAATGGGGAGAGAACACACCACTCAATGTAGAGAGAACACATCACTCAATGTAAAGAGAACACACACTCAATGTAGAGAGAACACACCACTCAATGTGGAGAGAACACACCACTCAATGTGGAGAGAACACACCACTCAATGCGGAGAGAACACACCACTCAATGCGGAGAGAACACACCACTCAATGTAGAGAGAACACACCACTCAATGCGGAGAAAACACACTACTCAATGGGGAGAGAACACACCACTCAATGTAGAGAGAACACATCACTCAATGTAAAGAGAACACACACTCCAATGTGGAGAGAACACACCACTCAATGTGGAGAGAACACACCACTCAATGTAGAGAGAACACATCACTCAATGTAGAGAGAACACACCACTCAATGTGGAGAGAACACACCACTCAATGTAGAGAGAACACACCACTCAATGCGGAGAGAACACACCACTGAATGCGGAGAGAACACACCACTCAATGTAGAGAGAACACACCACTCAATGTGGAGAGAACACACTACTCAATGGGGAGAGAACACACCACTCAATGTAGAGAGAACACATCACTCAATGTAAAGAGAACACACACTCCAATGTAGAGAGAACACACCACTCAATGTGGAGAGAACACTCCACTCAATGTAGAGAGAACACACACTCCATGTAGAGAGAACACACACTCAATGTAGAGAGAACACACACTCAATGTAGAGAGAACACACACTCCATGTAGAGAGAACACACACTCAATGTACAGAGAACACACACTCAATGTAGAGAGAACACACACTCAATGTAGAGAGAACACACACTCAATGGGGTTAGACACACTAGTCTAAAGCTGCATGTGTATGTTCAGCAGTTTTGACTCCATCTGATTTTGGATTGAGTTTGTCTGAAACAAAAGTAGTAATGTACATAACAACAAAACTAAAAACTATGCAAGACATATTTTATACACACGTACATGCACACATTATGAATGCATAAACAAAGAGACTCACATTACAAGACTACATAGCCATCAACAGACCACTATCCAGACAATAATATACAGAAAATACCACAAAATGGATAGAAATATTATGTCATTAGATGTATGCATGTGCTAACCCTCGCCATGAAACTATCGTTCTTCTAGGCTGTGGAGAACACAAAACAAATTACTTTGTCCTAATACTAGAGGCATCACATTGCCCACTTTATGCCATAGGTCTGTAACTTTCGTTAGTGAGCTAACCCATCGACGGGGCATAGACATGTCTTCCTGTACGCTCGGGTAACTCCTCCATTTCACCAATAAATTGGATTTGCACACAAAGCGCGCCAAAACAAGACAACAGCCAATCAGAATGCTCAACACAAAACGGAAGTAGAACTTTAGTATAAAAGCTGCTGTCCTCGCCATTTTCCTTTGTGAGTAGTTGTCGTGTTGGTTGCAGGCTCCAATAGCGCTGAATTCAGAAAAGGGGTAACTCCGAACCTGGGTGACCAAACCGACCAGGCTACTACCTTGCGCCCATGCTGGCGGGATCTAGGAAGCCCGTAGTAGTCTCCCTTAAGGGGTCCTGGAGTAAGTCTTTGGTGCG
>CAUJGJ010000084.1:0-7500 GCA_963170055.1 Halisarca cf. caerulea
TGTAGTCATTGTGGAATTTAGGAATTTGCACTTTGCCCTCTGCCCAGCTAATGTCTATCTAATTAACCCCACACTCACACATCTAGCCTCATGTGTTATATAGCCCTATATATACATATCTTTAATTATTTACCCTTGAGCCTTTCTTTCATTTGCCCGTCTAGCCCTTACCTTTTTACAGCTTCTAGTTATCCTAGTGTTCTTGGACAGTGTTTTTGAGAAGTCTTTAATAAGCTACTGTATCAATCCTACATTAAGTCACTGTTTTGAGTGCTTTTCATACACCCCATCACAACTGTTCACTTATTGTTGTATACATGTCGTGTATGCATAGGCAAAGCACATTTTCCTACTTGTATGTACATGCTATGTACATACCAGTCACTGTCTTGGAAATACTACATTTTTATATTGCTTTTTGCATTTTTTGCTCATCATTTCATGTATAGATTAGACTATTCCTATTATACCAAAAGCTACATTTGTTGCGCACATATCAGTATTGCATGGTATGGCAGACAATGGGTTTGAAACAGAGTATAAAGTGAGAGCCCATGCAGTAATTATTTGCAAAATTATTATTTATTTGGGGGGGGGGGGGGGGGCAATGTTCTGAATTTCCATGAACGTTTACAATTTCTAGGATTTCAACCTCGAGATACATTTTTAAATTGTCATAGATGTATTTAAAAGTGTAAAGGGATAATATTTGTCATCCAGTTGTGCACCCTCAGAGTCAATAGATAATAACATCAGATTATTAACTTTCCCTGTACCTAGCTAAGTATCAATGACATAGTTGTGAATACATTAAACTACATTGAGTCAATGATTTGTTTAGCGGACAAGGCATTTACATAACTAAATTGGTTGCTATGTATATGTGTACTATATTGCTAAAAGGGTGATCATGAGTTTCCTTTACAGCCGACAAAAATAGCTTAGTCCGGCCAACTAGACTGTCTCCTGCAAATGCCTTACAGGCGTCTCACCCAAAGGACATTAATTTTGCAGAGACGGTATAGCTAGCCAGACTAAAAAATTGCTCTGTGCACATGTGTGCATGACCCACGCTAACCTTCTGGGAGTCTTTAGAGTCAACCTGATACCTTCATGTTGCTGGAAAATTGAACCGGTGGAGCTGGAGCTGCCTACTATATATAATGCTTCCTTCATTGATGTGAGTGTAGTGACTGTCTCAATGATTTTTGTATTAGAATTTGTTTCCTGCATACAGTATGCTACCCATACTGGTACATCTTCACAACATTTTGATAATACATAATATTATGCCTAAACTTTTTGATAAAATGAGTGCATTTAAAAGCAGTTTTCATAGTAGCTTATAGGTTTGGGTATGGTATAATAGCTGAAACCCCACTTTGTTAATGAATAGTTCCCTGTATATATACATATTAAATCGAGGTATGGTAAACTTGTGGGTTATGGGCTTTATATATTATACCATCAGTAACCACTCTGGTTTTTAAGACCTATGATACTGTAATGCAATATGCATACAAGATATATTCCATATAATTTTCTGGCTGTGAATTTCCTTTCTATCATAATTACCAATTTTAATATGTTTACTGAAAGTGAAGGGTTTGGTGAGTTAGCAATTTTCATTGTAGTAGATGGGTGGGAGCCTTGAACTGTTCTTGGGTGACACATTAAGTGTTTTTGCAAGTGAATGGTAATATCATTATTTTCTGTTCACATGTGACTTTATGTGACTTTTCAGTCCCAAAAAGCATTCATTGCTGCTCAGTCTCCATTGATAATATAAACACCCAAATTGATTTTTGGGAGTTGGTGGTTTTTTTTTCAAAACACCAACTGCAGTACTGCTCTGTAACTTCAAGGAAGGGGACCAGGTTTGTGCTCAAACACATCCAATAGATACTGTGGCCAAAGGCTTATGCTACCGTAGTGAGCAATTACATATCAAAATCAAGCAACCTATGTGACATTTTAACTTCAAGGCTTGTGTCAGTGATTAAACCAAATAATGGAAATTAAGTGTATATTTGCTATTGTATAATATATATACTATATTAGGTTCAAATGTGACATTTGGTGTGCAAAATTTGATTAATAATATATATTCCAGTAGACTTCACTGGAGAAACTGAAAATTGTATGATTTTTATCATCTTCATGATGATATTATGGTTACACTGGCTGTATCTGATGCTGCTTAAATATGGCATTGCATAATAATATGCATTCTATAACAATCAAAAGAATTATATTTCATATCTCAGCTACTGAGTATATGTGACTGCACGTGCATTCACCTTATGCACCTGTGTGGCATATTCTCCCGCATATTCATTACTATTTTTGTTGTTACAGTTTGTAATTCGTACAGGAATCTGGTTCCAAATTCTGACCAGATGAATATCATTTCAGGGAATTTGGTAGCCTTTCTGTCACTTACAGTGATGCCCATCAGTTTGATGGATATGATATGTTGACCCTTGAAATAAATCATCTTTGTGCAGTTTTCAAATCTGTGTAATTTTTGCATATAAATTTTGTTTAGTATGTCTCAAATGTCTTCTTTTGTCTTATTATTTGTCCTTGTCCTGCTTAAATTTATGTCTTTGCTGTTATGTGTGTTTGTGTTTATCTTTGCTTTAGTGGCATGTATTAAGGAGGACCCCCTTGGAACCAGTCTATTGACGGAATGGGGCATTTCCTCCATAAAATTAAATAATACAATACAATACAATACAATACAATACAAATGGCTAGCAGCTTCAGTTTCGAGCATTAGCATGATTCGTGCTAAATGCAAATTTTCAATAATGATTTATGAATGCATACATGTTTGTCCCACAAACATGTATGTAATTTAGTAAGAAGGCATGTTGGACAGACAGACCTTAAGATACCTGGGGAGAGCACTGCTCTCTAGTTAAGTACATATACTCCTGCACTTCATAATATATCTGGGCATGCGCAAACACACACACACACACACACACACACACACACACACACACACACACACACACACACACACACACACACACACACACACACACACACACACACACACACACACACACACATACACACACACACACACACACACACACACACATACACACACACACACACAAAGTGTCGCACACACACGCATGCACACACGCACGCACACACACACACACACACACACACACACACACACACACACACACACACACACACACACACACACACACAGTGTCGCACACACACACATGCACACACGCACGCACACACACACACACACACACACACACACACACACACACACACACACACACACACACACACACACACACACACACAAAGTGTCGCACACACACGCATGCACACACGCACGCACACACACACACACACACACACACACACACACACACACACACACACACACACACACACACAGTGTCGCACACACACACATGCACACACGCACGCACACACACACACACACACACACACACACACACACACACACACACACTCACACACACACACACACTCACACTGTCATACGCGCGCGCACACACACACACACACACACACACACACACACACACACACACACACACACACACACACACACACACACACACACACACACACACACATACACACACACACACACACACACACACACACACACACACAAGGTGTCGCACACACACGCATGCACACACGCACGCACACACACACACACACACACACACACACACACACACACACACACACTCACACACACACACACACACACACACACACACACACACACACACACACACACACACACACACACACACACACACACATACAAAGTGTCGCACACACACGCATGCACACACGCACGCGCACACACACACACACACACACACACACACACACACACACACACACACACAGTGTCGCACACACACGCATGCACACACGCACACACACACACACACACACACACACACACACACACGCATGCAAGCACGCACGCACACACACAAACACTATAAACACACACACACACAACACACACACATGCACACAGACTACACACACGCATACAAATCCATACAGACCACACGCGCACACACAGAGGATATATACACACGTGAAATCGCAGCGAAATCGGAGCCTTATTCGGGCGACGTCGGAGCGAAATCGGAGCGACGTCGTATAGTGTCCTTCTCGGCCACCATATGGGCCACCATAAAAACATGCTGTCTTTTATGCATGCAGAAAATTCTTGCGACGCTCTTCTCGGGTGGGGAGAATCGCCTTCTGTCTACCCCACCATGACACTCCCCCTGAGGCTCCTCGAAAGGGTGCCGCTTTTCACGTCGATCGCGCACTTGAGCTGTGGGAGGAGTTTGCGAACAGACAAATTCAGCTCTACAGAAATATATATTATATATTATATAGATTCTGATCTGCCACATGCAACTAATAGCTGAACTACTATAGTGACTCATCTACAATAACGTGTTTTTTCCAGGTACTTGTGTTCCACGAACGGGACTGGGTTAAATAATATTTCATGATAGTTATGTGAGATAGTTTTGGGTACAACCACATACAAAAACATAATAATATTTAATAAAAATAAGTGAATGAAATTGTTTTCTTTAGTACCTCAAAAGGTGGGTCCTCCTGTCCTGACCAAAGCAGTGAGATCAGGAAGACCAGCTCTTACTGTGACCTGGACTGCACCTCAAAGTGATCGTCCCATCACCAAATACCAAGTACAGTACAGAAGAACTGGTATTACTAGTTGGAGTACAAGAGATGTGAGAACAAGATCTGTCACTCTGGAGAACCTTTCTCCTGGTACTAGCTATCAAGTTCAAGTGAGAGCTGTTTCTGATGTTGGGAGTGGTCCACTCAGTGATGGTAGAGCTCTTTCGACATATAGAGGTATGCTGGGCATAATGAGATACACCTTCATTGTAAATACCACTACATAATATTATTATAATACTCATCCCACTGTCTGTATATACCATCAGTCCATCAGCCCATCATTATCTATTATGAAAGTGCTTGGATATAATTCTTTTGATATTTCTTTGTATGAATGGATTTATTTCTGCATCGGCCATTTTCTTTATATGTTTAGTTCCACAGCAAGTTACAGGAATTAACTCCACAGATGTGAATGAAGGCATTTTTCTCAATTTAACAATCACTTGGACCCGTCCATCCAGTGATCTACCAATCACACACTATGAGGTAGAGTACAAAGAGGACAATGTAGTACAACCCATAGTGACAGCTGATGATGAGTTTGTAGTCCGTTGGGAGGACATACAGTGTAAGAGTGAGAGCCGTCAGTGCTGCTGGGACTGGACTTTGGAGTAAATCTGATGAGCGTGAGTTTGAACTGCTTCTCATCTATCCATGCAATGCTAAAACTAACTGGTGTATTCTCATTTACAGCTCCTACTGGACCCTCAAACATAGAAGTTGTTAATTATCCTGATTCTTTCACTGTTAAGTGGGACACAATACCAGAAGATAAGTATAGAATTTATGCAAGAAAATGGAATACCAAAGAAGAGAATACTATCTTTACTCCTGTTGTTCCTCCTTACAACATCACTGGACTGGAGTCCAATACAAGATATTCTATAGTTGTTGAAGCTTACAACTCATTGGGAGGCAGTAATGGCAGCACTACTAGCATCACTGCTCCACAAGGTAATAATATGTTACACTAACAAAATAAGCATTAATTTTGTGCTTAGTGTGTAAAGATAGAAAATCTTCTCTGGCGATCATGACACAAAGAGGGGGGTAGCTAGTGGCTCAGTAGGCAGCACTGGAAGTTAAGCTGTGAGGAGAGGACACCATCCCACCTGTATGTCATTTGGAGTTTTTCATGCACCCCGTGCCACCAACTCAAGAATAAATGAGAAGATGACCTACTGTGGCCACCAAACTAACTTTAGAATTTGATTTAATGTGATTGTGTGTGTGAGTGAGTGTGTAGGATACTGGGGGCCTTAGAAGTAGCCTCTGGTTATTGGCTTACCCAGTTTATATAAATAAAAAAATATTATTACTATTATTATTATTATAAGACAATGACTGATATAATACTAAAACAATTTGTTTTTCATAAACATTCATTTCCGGCCTATGCATATTTCATATGCCTATTTCATTATATATCCTATGCATTCATACTATGCGTCTCACCTTATCTGTAACAACTAGTAATTTGTTCTTCAATATACAATCATGTGTATATTTTTAATCCACCCTAATATATTATATTTTGACCCTATATTTACTGAAACAATTTGTTTTTCATAAACATTAATTCCGGCAATGTAACTATGCATATTTCATGTGCATATTTCATTATATATCCTATGGATTTATACTATGCGTCTTACTTTATCTGTAACTATACATCTAGTAATTTGTTCTTCAATATATAATCATGTGTATATTTTTAATCCACCCTAATATATTATATTTTTGTCCTCACACTCATTCCTTGTAGCTGTGAAGAACTTAAAGCTTGAAGTTCTGTCTTCTACCACCATCAAATTATCATGGAATCCATCTCCCAATGCTGAACGTCTACCTATTACCTATCATGTCAGCTACTCCTCAGAGTTTACTTCAAGTACTTCTAAATCAACCAGAGAACAGTCCCTCAACCTCACTGGTCTGCACCCATTTGATGTGTACACAGTAACTGTTGAGGCAGTGAACTCAGGGGGAAGAAGCACAGCAGCTTCCACCAGTGCAAAAACTTTTGTGTCTGGTGAGTGTATCTATGCAATGTGTATTCAATAGTATTATCAAGGAATTAATCAGCACCTGAGACTTGGCTATTTAGCCAAACATTTGTCAAGTTATTATAGCCACTGGAAATCTTATTTGCAAGGCCTTTTGGAGTGACTGAATGAATAGATGTACCATATATTATTATATATTTTCTAAACTTCATGCCCAAGGAATTACTACCCAATCATCTATTGGGTACAACAGTATCCAATTTTTCATCAGGTACTGGATAAATTGGAGTATCTAAAATACTAGGCAATTCACAATAGGCAAACACTGAGCTCCGATAAGTCTTTGTCAGATAAACCAGATTTCTACGTATTTCTGTGACGCTCTATATTTGAATGATCTTGTATGAATTCCTGCATGCTATACAATATTACTATTCTCTATTGTTAGCTCCAGTGATTGTCCCAAAAAATTTAACTAATTTTAACAAGCACTCAAGAAGTGTTGTTCTTCATTGGTCGATTCCACCAAGGATTGGCAGAAATGGCATCATACTCCAATATGTTGTGAGATTGTATATCATTGAATCTACGCCACGAGGAAGGAAAGCGAGAAGTGTTGGGAACTACACTGTTACCATTGACAACCCAACATTTGATGAGCCAATCACTGCACAGTACACTCTTACTATGCTGACACCACATACATACTACGTTTGGAGAGTAGCAGCTG
>CAUJGJ010000085.1:0-10000 GCA_963170055.1 Halisarca cf. caerulea
ACACACACACACACAAAAAAAAAAGAATATGAAAAATATATATATATATATATACATAATAATAATGAAAGAATAATTACTTTGCTGATGAAGGTGATTAATGAATACACATACACATGCACCATACATAATAATTCAAAAAAGGGGGGAATGGCGTCAATCAACGTCAAAATCAATGTCCTTGGAATCTGCTGGGAGCGTTCCCATCACACTAGCAGCATTCCCAACCTGGATGGCAACTGAGATTCAACTTACAACTAACTTATTATTATCATTATTTAAGTGCAGCATGCCAAAAGGCACTAGGGCTTCTTCAGCCCAATGAAGCACTATCACCACAAACACTATAGATACTCTATCTATGCATACATACATGCAATATAATAATAATAGTAAAACAAACATACAGTGGACTCCACTTATAAAGAACCCTGTTATAAAGAACTTCTGCTTATAAAGAATAATTTGCGGCTGGGTCCAAGTTTGTGTGCATGCATTTTTCCTCTGTTATAACAAACAAACTCCTGTTATGAAGAACTCGTCACTGCTACCAGTGACTTTTAAATGGGATTTGTAGTGGATTCTGTGTTCTTGAAGGCATTGAAGTGTACAGAGTAGTGAAGCCTGAAAAGCATTCAAGAAACTAAAATTTGAGCTCCACTATGACCATCAGTGTGAATTATGTCATAATTCTATTATAATACATAATAATACTGTAATATTTATACTCTGTAATACATTAACATACACTTCTTTTATAAAGCACTTCCTTTATAAAGAACAAATTCTTTTGGATTTCTTAGTTCTTTATATCAGGAGTCGACTGTATATATATATATATATATATATATATATATATATATATGGTACATTATTACATATATATACATATACATATACATATATATATATATATATATATATATATATATATATATATATATATATATATATATATATATATATATATATATATATATATATATTAGGTTGTTGTATTGATTAACTCTCATGATACACTCTTCACTGTAATTTTCGCTTTTTTTTGTTAGTTGTGAATATATATATATATAACAAATATATATATATATATATATATATATATATATATATATATATATATATATATATATATATATATATATATATATATATATATATATATATATGTATATATATGTAATAACGTACCGGTGCACGTGGCGTGTACGTATACGAGTGTTCGTCGGCCATTTTATGGCATAAAGATTGCGCAAGTTAAGAGGCGGGGTTTTCCACGTGGTACGCTCCCGGGAAGATGAAGGTTAGTAGATATTGTGGAGGAATCGTCCTTTTGTAAACGTTATGAGTATTCTGGTATGGAAGTATGTTTACTGATGATGTTTTTATGGGATTCTTTTATCGTGCTTGTAGTTAAACGTAGCGTATCCAGCAACTGGACAGCAGAAATTGTTTGAAATAGACGACGAAAATAAACTGTATGTTTTTGTCTTTGACTCGTGTTTATTTACCGTATCATTGTTTTTGTGTGTTGTTTTAACGTAGGAGACCATTTTACGAGAAGAGAATATCAGCCGAAATTGGTGCAGATCACCTGGGCGAAGAATGGAAGGTATGCTCATCGTTTACTAATTTCTTGCAAACTTCTCAACCAAAAAATGTCCCACTGTGTCTTTCTTTAGGGATATGTTCTTCGAATAACCGGTGGTAACGACAAACAGGGATTTCCTATGAAGCAGGGTGTCATGACAAACGGGCGTGTTCGTCTTCTTCTTTCGAAAGGACATTCGTGTTACCGACCAAGAAGAAAGGGAGAAAGAAAGCGTAAAAGTGTTAGAGGATGTATTGTTGACTGGAACCTCTCCGTTATGAATCTGATAGTCGTAAAGAAGGGAGAAAGTGACATCCCAGGACTAACAGACAACCCTGTTCCTTCCAGACTCGGTCCAAAAAGGGTGGGCAAAATCAGAAAAATGTTTAACTTGAGCAAAGAGGATGATGTGCGCCAGTATGTCATTCGTCGCCCTCTGCCAGTGAAGGAAGGCAAGAAACAGCAGTACAAAGCCCCCAAGATCCAACGTCTAGTCACCCCAGTGGTGCTACAGCGCAAGAGAAGAAGACGTGCTCAGAAAGTCAAGTGGGCACAGAAGAGTCGCGACGAAGCTGCAAACTATGCTAAAATGTTAGCTCAGAGAGCAAAGGAGGCTAGAGACAAGCGGTTGGAGGTCATAAAGCGAAGGCGCTTATCAAGTGGTCGAGGTTCTACTTCTTCAGTTTAAGCCAACATCGATTGAACAGCAATAATTATTGTGATGTGTTGTCATATTTGAAATGAAAAAAATAATGGTGTATTGAAAAGAAATTGTGTTGACAACTTCATTTGTCTGAGTTATTGAGCTGTGTCAGTGGCTCAAGGCTGTCTCCTTGCAGTACAGCTCTGTCAATTGGCGGGATGTGTGAATCTCCTCAGGAGATGTGTCCATGTCTGTAACGATGTGTTCCACGACGTACTCTTCACTGCATACGGAGAGAGTGCATCACATCAGTTCATGTTAGCCTCACGCACCAGACCCCATGCCAAGAAGAGTGGGGTCTGGCATGCGAGACTAAGTTCATATAGGGTACACTCAAATGATTGCACGTGGTACTACAAGTGTAACATGGATACAGTTGAACCTCGTTAGCACAAAACTCAATGGACTGCCCAAAAATTTCAACTTAAAAAAGTATTTCATGCAAACAGTACTACATGTTACAGTTGGGCTCAGACTTGGACCTTGCTAGTATTTCATGTTAACGAGGTTTGACACACACACACACACACACACACACAGCTGACCAGCATACACACATACAGACCTAGTTGACTCCTCAACCCGTTCAGGCATTCCAACTGTGTCCGGGGGTGAGTCGGTAACAACTTCCTCTGTAGACGCCACTTCCACCACCTCACTTGTCAGTGTGAGGAGGTCCTCTCCACTCAGGGAACTAACTATGTTTGCCTCTGATGCTGACATGGCAACTGTTCGTGACTGGTCGTACTGCAGGTAGTTGAACCCTGACTGAAGGCCAATACCTGGTAAAGGTTCTGATCTGGGAGGAATCTTCCCTACACTGATGTGAGAGTGGGTGTAAACACTGATTGGGGAGAACTGCTGTGGCAAAGACAGGTCCTCCTCAGAGTCTTCACAAATGTTGTACAGCCTGTTCTTCTGCACCCAAGAGCTCAGCCAGCTTTGAGAGGGCTCAAACATGGGGTCAGAACACAACTCCACAGCTTTGGCCTTGATGAGAGACTTGTGGATTTTCTCTCCTCCTTGAATCTTTGACACAACCCAGTCCAGAAGAACTCTATCATAGTGTTCAGTCCATCCTTCTACAGTGACATTCTGTGCCAACTGACCGGTATCAACTGGTTTTCCAGATGAGACCTCAGTCATTACTATCCCATTGCAAGTCTGATCATGTGGAAGTATTTTAAGTTTAATCTCAATGTCCTTCTTGTCAACAAGAGTGTCACATTTCTTCTCCTTCAAATCAAGGTTGTAGCGACGAGCAAATTTAACATACCATCCAATAGAGGCCTTAAACGATGACTCCTTGCAAATCTCAAGAGCCTTGACTCTGACCATGGATGGAGTGACATTGATCTTCTCAGACCATGATGCTTGGATCCATGACAGAAGGTTACGGTCCAGTTCACTGTCATTCACTTTCCTCCCTTGACCTGGTCGCCTATACACAGCCGTACCTGCTTCTTCGGCAACTGTGGCAATGATGTTGATCTCCTTCTTCCATCTTTGAAGACATCTTCTTGAAACATTGAGAGCCAAGGATGCTTGGCTGGCGGACTCCATCTGTGATGCCCTCTGCACTGCTTCAAGCTTGAAAGCAGCCGTGTATGTCTTCTTGGGTGTCTTCACTTGCTCACTCTGAGAGCACTCGTAACCAGTTCTCTTTTTCCAGTTCACATACCAGTTTTGGGAAGCCTTGAAGCCGGATCTAGAAAACGTCTGCCCTACTTCAAAAGCTTTATGTCGAATGTCCATTGGAGTTACTTTAACACCTTTGCTCTTCTGACTGAGAGCCCATTGGTGGACTTCCCTATCAATGTCCTCTCGTCTCCCCATACAAACCAGCTACAAGGCACATAGAAAGAGCACTCACAACTTTCAACCAACAGTGAAGACTAGAGTCAACTACAGATAATTCTAACAAATATCTGACAATACAGCTGTAGGTTGATAGAGTTGTGCAAACACAATACTATGCCGGACGAAGGCCTTAGATACAAGCATGAAGGCAAAATTGGACATAGTCCTGCTAATTTATTGATGAGTCTATAATCCCCAGCAATAACTAGCTGGCACACAAGTCTCAGTTCCCTCACTTCGCCCGAGGGTCTATGCTTCGCCTCACCTATAGACCTGTAGTCCGTGAACGTCTGTTTCTCCAGTAGACCTACGCCCACCGACTAATGAAAGGGTATTACCCTCGACGCGGCAGCTGACGACGAATTGCCGCCGCCCAGGAGGCCGTTTGCATTGGACGCTGTATTCGAAATATTCTCTTTAAGTCATGATTGGACTGTTCGTTGTTACGATGTTACTATCCTGGTTACAGCTACTGTCTACGAAGCTTTTCAGAGAGAGAATTGTTCTGAAAACTTTTGTGAGCTGGTTCGTTGAATTCTTCCTTCCCGTGTGTCTCCTTGCCGCATTATGGCAGTCCTCAAGACTCTGTTCCTCGCAGGTATGGTTTTTTGCACACACAATTATCTTTTCTTGTACCCAGGATATACAGCTGTGTCGAGGCATATTTGTTCTGCTTCTGTTCTAGCGTGTATCGTGTGGTCACCTGCTGTTAGCTATAGCTGTTACTTCACTGTTCTCTTTTTTTCCCCTCGAAGGTTTGCTTGCAATGAGCAAAGCAGCTTACCTGGAACTAGACGAGGCATTTAGCCCGCCCGCAATGGAGCCGACCGACCCGCGGGACATGATATACACTTCTCCAGCAAACGAAGAAATGCTGAAACCAATACTCGTTTCCCTCAAGCACGACAATGGGTCTCTTGTGACCGAAAACGTCGTTATAACAGCTAGCAGTATTCTGTCTGTCAATTGGAACACCTCCTTTCCAACTGCGGACTATTACACTGGCAAGTTCTGCAGGATAGGAACCTACCATCACTCTTACTGGCCACCACGTCACCATGATAACCAGCGCGTGATCTGCCTCACAAACTCCACCTACTCACTTGGTTACGTCCAGAACACCACATACGATGGAGTTGCCAGATTTGAGTTGCTTATGCACACAGTGGTTACCGATGGCAACAGTAGGCGGATTGTGTTCTCGGTGGAATATGGGGGGAGTAACCTCACCGTGGCAACCCATCCCTTTTCCGTTCACCCAGAGGGAGCAAAACTGCAGATCAACTACCCGGCCAACTTTCCCAACATCAGCGTGAACACCCCGATGACCATCACTGTTCAGACCTTCTACATGGACCCTCTCACTTCCGTCTACATGCCTCTCAGTGTGGGTCGCCACTCTGTACTCCATGTTGACCTCTCTGTTAGCTGGGACAGTAAAGTGTACTCCGTTTTTCTTGGTGAGGGGTACCCCTACCAGTTCAATACATTGAGGAGAGCTGATGTTATCTTGGGTGGGTCAGAGGTGGAGATGAATGCGAAGGACGACCTGTGGATCCGCAAGCAATGTGTTAACGGGACAGCCACCTTCAATGATGTCCGTATTCTGACTGTTGCCAGTGATGTGCATATCAACATCACTCAAAGCCAACCATACTTCCCGTGGATGAGGATTCCAACTCAGTACAACGATACATTCCAATTCCTCAGTCCTCTGGAGAAGAGGCTAGTCCTCAATGAATCAGATTCACCGGGAACAGCTGTAACCAATGGATTTGATGTCCTCTGTAAGTGCATGCTGCTTCCTGTTTTTTTACTTCCTGTATTGCTGCTTTTTGTTCTTCATTTCCTGTACTGCTGTTTCCTGTTACTTCGTGTACTGCAGCTTCCTGTGTTATTTGTACTGCAGCTTCCTGTGTTGTTACTTCCTGTACTGCAGCTTCCTGTGTTACTACTTCCTGTACTGCTGCTTACTGTATTGTTACTTCCTGTACTGCAGCTTCCTGTGTTACTACTTCCTGTACTGCAGCTTCCTGTGTTGTTACTTCCTGTACTACAGCTTCCTGTGTTACTTTCTGTTTTAGTTCTCTTGTTTCCTTCTGTGCATTGTTTTTTCCTGTGTTCATTTATTTACATATCGTCCTCCTGTGTTGTCAGTTTCTCTGTTATGTTGACTTGATACTGAGATGAGCACCTCTTTCCGCTGTCCAGCCTCTGAGGGAGCCAGCTTGAACTTCTCTGACGGTCTTTTGGACAAGTTTGTCCCACAAGTCATTGATGCTAATCTACCCTTCACTGTGCCTTTAGTCCTAGAGCTCACTGACGCTTCTGGCATCGTCATCACAGATGGACCTGATGCTTCGTTAAGTGTTAATGTGGAGATCGACCCCTCCAGTGCTTGCTTGTCTACAGACAGTTCTTTTGGCTTGGTTGCCGGAGTCGGTACCTTTCCTGGATCCATCTGCAGTCCAGTTGACAATGTTCGACTGCGATTCACAACCACAACCTCATCCAATGCGACACTGACATCATCATGGACCCCTTACTTCACAGTCACTGGTCAGTTGACATAGACTGGTTGCACTGCCCCCCCCCCCCTCAAGGAGTTCAGTACACTGGTGTGATGCACTGATTCTCTCTCTCCCCCCCCATGGAGTTCAGTACACTGGTGTGATGCATGTGATTTGCTCATAGTGAAATTTTGGGATCTACTGTTTTATTTGTACCCTAGTGTGATTCATTTGTGCCCCTAGTGTGATTCATGTCCCGTAATGTGACATTTGCCTTCCTAGTTATCTCCCTAAGCAGTGTAATTTGTATCACACTGGTGTATGTATGTAACAGAGTTGACTTTGCACCCCTACATCGTCTCAGGTGAATTGCACATTGCTGCTATCACCTCCAAATATGGTACAAACATGCAAAATGGCTTCTTCTTGGCGGCTTGTGACATAATCAACGATGGACTATGGGATGAGAAAGTGGGATACAACTTTACAGGTGGGTGTGGCTGTGGGTGTAGTACAAGAACTCTTTGTTTCCATGGCTCTGTGGGTGTGTCTACAATGTAAATGTGGCTGTGGGTGTGGCTAGGAGTGTGGTGTGGGTGTGACTAGGAGTGAGGTGTGTGGGTATGGCTGTATGTGTGGCTGTATGTGTGGCCATGGGTGTGGCTATATGTGTGGCCATGGGTGTGGCTATATGTGTGGCCATGGGTGTGGCTATAGATGTGGTGCACTAAGTCACTTTGCTTCCTTGTTGCTGTGTCTTTGTCAGCTGAAGGACGTAGTGTTGCTGGTCGAACATTCCTCACTGCTTCTGGAGGTCTCCAACAGACCCTGGCCTACTACCGTGACATCAAGGCTACCAATATGGACCCCTCACAGCATTCATACGTGTCCATTGTTGGGGCCTACGATGACCAGTCAACTGTGGAGCTGAGCACTGTGTCACAGTCGGAGCACATGCCAATAGTTGGATACATTGCCTCCAAGGATGACCTGTCCAGGAAGGTGGGTTATTGTGGGTGTGTGCAGGCGTTGATTCTGTGAGCAGTGAAGGTAGATTGCATGCAAGGGAGGGGCTTAGTATATGTGCTGTGTGTACTGTGTGTGCTATGTACATATATGTGTTCATGTGACAAGAGCCATTGTCCCCGTAGGAAGCTCATCCGTACTTCAGTCGTGTTCAGACAACAGAGAAGGCACAATACCTCACAGCCTCTCAGTACTTTCTCAAGTACTATTGGACCAAAGTGGTATGTTACGCTCTCTCACACCCTCTGACACACCCTCTAACACACCCTCTACTAGACCCTGTATTGCTCCCTAGCTATATACTCATCTGTCATACCCTAACCACACCCCTGCCACACCCACACACCTCACAAACTTGTGTAATGCCATCTCCCATGCCCTGTTTAGATTGTCGTGAGAGACTCCCAATCTCCTTTGGCTGCGTCCTTCTACAATGCCATGTCTTCCTACGGTATTGATGTATTGGAGATCATCTTCCCAACAGTCACACAGAGCAATAACTTCACTGGAGTTCAAGGACTTGAGATGGAGGCTGAGAGGATAAAGTCCTCTGGGATAAGAGTTATTGTCTCCTTTCTAGCTGGGCACAGTTTGTTCTATGGCATCCATGAGGCCATGAGGTTAGACATGACACATGTCAGTCATGTGAACATCATGTGACTTGTTTACTCTTCAGGTTGCAGTTCACATGTGCTGATGGTTTCCAGTGGGTCTTGTTTGGAGGTGGTAGCATCACCTTTCCAACCACAAATGGAGGTTTCTTCTGCAACGGTCTATTGGGCAGGACATGTACAGCTGCCTTCACCGGCTACATCTCCATCTTGCCACAGTACTCTGAGGACCTCCACAGCGGCTATTGGCAGTCCACCCTCTTTTACTACTTTGTGATGAGGGATCCATGGACCACCTTCAGCCATCAGCTTGCCATGATAGCTCCCATGTTAACGGAACCATCGCTCACTCATGACTCTGTTCTAGCCATCTTCCATGGAGCCATTTCCATCATCAAGAAAAGCGAGACCATTACTGGGGAGAAGCTCTCTGCTGCCATCCGACTGGTGGGTGTAGTCATTTAAGGGTGTGGCATTGGGGTATGTGACTATTCTCTGATCACTATCTGCAGGCAAGGTTTGTGGGTGGGTCGGGAATGATTGCCATGGACTCCAATGGAGATCGGAGTGGGTGTGTCCTCAACGTCTACAACACAGACCCAGTAGTGGACACCCCCACAGTTATCAATCAGGTATGGTGTGTGTGTGTGTGTGTGTGTGTGTGTGTGTGTGTGTGTGTGTGTGTGTGTGTGTGTGTGTGTGTGTGTGTGTGTGCATAGTGCACACACACATAGTATGTTTGCATTTGCTTGTGTATGATATCTTCTGGTATGGATCTGCTGGATGGTCTGTTCCTGAGAGTTGTCAATGTTTGCTGTCATATTTGCAGTTCTTCTACCACTGGGGTAAGGTGGTGGCTAATGAGGACTTCTCCTCCATCAACGAGTCCTACCTGCTTACAAGGAAGATGACCAACACTCTCTACCTTCCCATAAATGTTACCTTTGCTACTACCAACTTCACCAACACAAGAAGGTGTGTGGGCGTGTGTGTGTGTGTGTGGTTAACTTGCTAGCTCAATCTACCCCCTCCCCTCCAGGTTTAGAGCTGAAGTGATGGACACTGTAGAGTTGAGGGACTTTGTTGTGGAAGTGCCAGCTGCCTTCTACTGCATGGAAGGCTGTGGGGGTGGGCAGGTCTCCAACGACAGCATCATCTACTACAACTATGGTACGTGTGTTGCCATGGACCAGTGCCAGTGCAAGACAAAGGTCAACTCGTCAGAGCTTGCTTATGGTCTCAACAACTGTTCCAAAGTCCTCTGCAACCCAGAGTGTAAGAACGGCTACTGTAGGACGCCTGACAACTGTGCCTGTGATCCTGGATGGAGTGGAGATGACTGTGGAATAGCACTTTGTACCATGTTAGTACCATCTGTACAGTGTAATTGTATTGTTAAACATTTGTACTACCCCCTGGTCTATCTGTTAGGTATGGTTGTGACTCCGCCCATGGTCGCTGCACGTACCCCAACTCCTGTACATGTGACCCGGGCTACTGGTCACCCGACTGCTCCCAGCCCTGCTCCTGTCAGAACGGTCTCTGTATTGAGGGTCAAACTGGAACAGGAACATGCAGGCAATGTGATCCGGGATACTTTGGCATCAACTGTGCCAGCCAGTGCACCTGCAGTTCAGCCTCTGGTAACTGCAGTGAGGGCATCACTGGAGACGGCCACTGCTTATCCTGTGAGATGGGG